>VZTQ01004494.1:0-26261 GCA_013400755.1 Pelecanoides urinatrix
GGGCTCTGCCGGGGCAGGGCCTGGCAAAGGGAGCTGGGGACCCCCGGGGCAGGGCAGGTCCCCACGGGGCCGCTCAGCTGCAGGCCCGTCCTGCCAAACCTTCTCGCACCCCCCCGAGCACTGCACTCCCGCAGCCCCCCCAGTCCCAGCCCCCCCCATGCCCACCCTCCTCCCAGCCTGTCCCATCCCCTGCGGGATCGCTGCGCGCCGGGCTCTCGGTATGAAGTTTTATTGCCGACATGCAGGAGTAGTTTCGATGTAGTACAAAAATAATGTCTTTATACAAATTTTTTTCCTCTTTTTTTTTTTTTTTTCCTTTTTTCTTACAACAGGCTCCTTCCCGCAGCACGGCCCCTCCGCCCGCACCCCCAGCCGCTCCTGCCCTCCCCACACCACCCCCTCTTCCAGTTTGCTTTAATACAAGTGTGATTTACTGGCGATGACTGGTGCGCAAGAACGCTGGGTATGATACAGCCTTGCAGAGTCCCCAGAATATTGCTTTAACTTTGGGAAAAAAAAAAAAAATAGAGAGGTGGGAGCAAGACAGGAGAAAACCAGATGGAAAGAGCAGGGCCCCAGCTGGGGGGTCCAGGCCCCAGGGGTGCTCAGGGGCTGGGGGTCCCTGCCCTGCTGCTGGTGGCACAGGGGGGTGATGGGCACACACCAGGGTGTGCCAGGACAGACCTACCATCTTTAAAATAAATAAGGCTAAGACTTCAGGCTACTGGCTCAGCTGGCTGGGGTTGGTGCAACTGTTCTAGTCTGTATTAGTGTTCACAATTCCCTGCCTGCCCACTGCCAAGCGGCTTTGGTGAGTTTGCAGGCAGGACATAATGCCCGACGCTGCCAAGGAGTTTCAGGTCAGTCCCTATGTCCCCACAAAGACACCTGGAGGTTGGCCCAGGCTAGACGCAGTCCGCTTCCCCAGCCCCGGGCAAGAGAAGGCAACACGCTACAAAGGGATCTGCTACTCGCTCCCTACCCGCACTCGGCGGGGGTGGTAGAGCTGACCCCAAAAAGCAGCTTTTCCTGTCGCTGCTCACACTTTTCCTCGTGCCCAGCCCGAGGCTGGCAGGAGAGGGGATGCTGGAGCTGCCGTGGGGCTGGGAGCAGCCAGGAGCAGGGGAAGGAGGCAGCCGGAGAGCTGCCGCCTGGAGCAGGAGCCCTGGCTGGGGCACTGTGAGCCCTGGGACCTCTGTGTGAGAACAGTTCATCTGGCAAGACAGGCATCCAGTTCACAAAATGAGGCTCAGAAACAATCGTTCCTGTTCTCAGCACAGGCAAACGCTCTTCCAGTGGCATTAGGTGACAAACCGGGACATCCTTCTCCCGCCTCAGCGCCACACGGGGACAGCAGAGGCGGCCCCAGGTTTGTGTGGCGAGGCTGGGATGGCAAGATAAGCTAGGGAACAAATACAGTAGAGACTTCAGCCAGCCCCTTCCTAATTCTACAGATTATTTTGGGAAGCTTTTTCACATTATAACTCATATATTATATCTGTACCACAACTGAAGTGTGAAAATGCTAAATCAGAATTAATGCAATTTTAACTGCACCTTAGATAAGCTACTGAAAAATAAGATTAAATCATATATCCTTATGAAACTAAAAGAATCAGTGAAAGGTGGGAAAGAGGTCAGAGGCCACGCTGGGCCGAGTCCTGCAAAACCTTTGAACTGCAGACAAGATCAGATCTTTGCAGCGTCCTTCGCAAGGACGACTCTCGCCTGAGGCAGTGGCCGGGCTCTCCAGGCAGCGCCTGGTCACACCGGGTGACCGGGCGGCTGTTTGTGCTGCTCACGAAGGCCTCAGCACGCTGCAGCCCACACACGGCCACCGAGGGTTAGACAACACAGCCAAACCAGGTGGCATGTTAAGGACAGAAAAAGATTTGATGCAGATGAAGGGAAGTGGGAGGTTTCAAGAAATTCCTCCTTTCAAGAAACCCCAATAAATCTAAGCTTATTCAAACCATATGGAGCGAATGCAATCAGCCGACTCTCCGTACTGCACAGCCGTGACTCTTGTGCCAGCAAACCAGCTTCACCCTTGGTAGTCTTCTCCTTTCCCACCGGCTTTGCTCGATCCAGAGAACAGCATGGTTAAAAAGACAAGAGAGGTAGATTACAGTCATGATTAAAAGCAGATTAGTCATCTAGGCTTCGATTTAAAAAACAGATTCCAGAAGATGCCAAGAGGTTGCTGCTTCCAAAACTAGCTTTTTCAAAAGTCTTCTCCCTCCAGAGCGAGTGTGTGTGTGTCCCTGAACAGAGCTCAGAAGAATTGCTACATTATTCTCCATCGTGGGACACCGGTATTGCTGTTGAGCTGTAGTAGGCGACGTGAAAGGCAGACTGCAGGGTGGTGCTTGTGCTCTCAGATGTGTGGGAAGCTACTTCCGAAGGTACCTCTGGGCCAGGATAGCTGCATCCAAAGGGTTCATGGGCTGGGCATCATGGCCCAGGCGTCGCACTGGGGGGATGTTCCCAAACTGCCGCTTCTGTAGGAAGCTCTTGGCCTCATGCAAGGTGTTCTTCTCCTCAGCCAAGAGCAGCTGCTGCCTCATGTAGTTCTCGAACTCGTACTGCGAGCACTCCTCCGTCACCTTCACCTGCCAGAGAACCACCCTGTCAGAGCCACAGCAACAAGCAATAGTCCCACAACTCCTCTCCAATGGTCCTGAGCTACCAGGGGATAGCTGGAGTCTTAATGCAAGAACCGGACCTGCTGCCAGACATACAGGCAGTAATCCCTACACGTCATTAGTGCCACGAGGAACAGAGGTCTGGAAACCTCAGTGGCTCTGCCCTGATGCAGCTCATCCCAACCCTGCCAGATATTCAGAGGCTGCAGCTGTATGACCCCAGTTCTCACATTCCCCCAAGCCCAGCGGAGGGATTTCTGATGGCGACACTGACTGCGGCATCGCAGTAAAAAGCTCCTACAAGGCTGTCCCCAGGCAGTGAGGTCACTGGCTGCCACTTCCAACATAAAAACATGCTGGCAAGAAAACAGGATGTTTGCTCCCATCGCAGAACTCACCAGGAAGCCCGAGCCAACGCCGCTACCTCTTCCCAGCTCTCCCAGTGCATGCGAGCTCGCAGCTGTGTGAGAAGGAGCGAGCGCTGCTCGGAGAGGAGCAAGCTGCCCCTCAGCCAGCTCCGGGGCCGGTGAGCTCACTTCCAGGCAGCATGGCCAGCTGGATGCGACTCCTGGTCCCAGCAGCATGAGCCTTCCCTTCGCTGCACAAGACAGCGATGGACTCGGCCGCCTTGTAGAGCGGTAGCCACAGCTGGGTCCTCACCGCCCTTCCCTCACCCGCTCGGGGGCCGCAAGGCGCTGCCATCTCTTTCCATAGCAGACAGACTTGGCACGGGGGCACGGAAAAGCAGTTCTGTGGAAAGGAAAGTAGGAAAACCTACCTCTTGTGGGTTTTCAGGGTTAGCCACTTGGTCATCGATGTCTGGCACCACTTGCAAAGGGCCACTCAGCGAGGACATAGACTGCCTGGGGGGAGAACACAGCATCAGGGACCCGGAGCACGGCTCCGGCTCGCCCACCCTCACCCAACACCCTGGCCAGGGCAATCCCGCCTGGCCGGCCATGGCTGGCCACCGGAGTGTGGCAAAGCACTGTCTGGATGCCACCCCAGCTACTGCTACTAAAGGACACTTCCAAATTCAACTTGCCTGGTATGAAATCATGTTATAATCCCTTTTTAATTTTTTGGTTTTTTTAAACAGGATGTGGAACTCTTAACTTTTGCATAGGTGGGAGAGAAAACAGCCACAGCTCCAAAAATCACAGACTTCACTGCTGACTCAACAGGCAGCGCAAGAGCTTCGCCCGGGCACGCTGTGCAGCACAGACAGAAGGTCTCGGGGCTGACGAGAGGGCTGCACTGAGCAAACACTGTCAGGATCCATTTCTGCTGGAGTGTGCTACTGGAATCTCATCCTAATTGGTTCATGCCAGTCCTGGAGTCAGATTTACGCTCAAAAGGCATCCCCACCCTGCACGTGTAGTGTTCTCACCTGTAATGGCATCTCCTGCTCTTCCCCTCTTGAGATCTCATGCCTGCTTTTACTTAATGGATAAAGCAGGGCTAATTACAAGCTTGCAGAAAGTGTCTGTACATGTAAGATATTCCTCGCCATTACACTTTCTTTAAAAATCAAATCTGGGGAGCAGAAGGCAGACACAGCAGCAAAGGCCCTCCTGTACCCCAGTACTGTTTTCTAATGCTATTGCTTTACAGACTCCAACCTTGGTCACAGTAACAAGTTTTGTATAGGCCACTCCGGCTGTATCCATCAGCAGACACCAGTGGTTGAGACAGGATTTAAAGACTTTTTGCAGTTCTCCCAGATCACCTCCTGGTGTCCTGTTCGGCAGCAGTCTGCTGGCTGCAGCTGGAATAACACAGCCTGTGGCCAGAGATGCCATGTTCCTGTCTCCCTCCTCTTGCACATACCATGACGCTATGATGGAGCTGAGAGAATCCAGCACTTCAGAAGCTGTCAGACGCTGCTGCGGATCCAAGACCAGCAGTTTTCGGATCAAGCACACAGTGTTTTCTGAGACTCGTCCATCCCTGGGAGAGAGAACACGTGGTGAGCCCGAGTGCCTGAGGCGGGCAGAGGCAGCAGCAGGATGGAGGTGCTGGGAGCACAGGTCAGGAACTAGAGGAGCCACCACTGCTCTGACTGAGACCCCAGGATTAACCAGGGGGTTGATTCCCTGTCCCTGCAGCATGGGGCCTTTCTCACCTTTGCACAAGATGTCCCAGCTCCGCTACCGCTTCCTTGTTGTCTACTGCATACAGTCTTTGTTCTCATTACTGCTGCGACCCTCAGGGGCTTTGAGTGAAACCCTTCCAGCTCCGGCTGTCCCAGTAAGGCCCAGAGCACCGCCCACACAGGCACTAAGAGAAGGGCCTCCCCGGGACAGGCTGTACTCACTCAGGGATGGTGTATTCGGCAGCCTTGATTTTGCGGAAAAGCTCCTGAGGTATGCTGTCGTAGAAGGGGAACTGGCCATAGAGCATGGTGAAGAGCACCACGCCCAACGCCCACATGTCACTGGGTTTTCCACGGTACGGCCGTCCTGCAGGGAGCAAGGACACACAAAAGCAACAGGCTTTACCACACTGCTCACCTCTGCGGCCCACCACCAGCAGTAAAGGCGCTGAAGCAACCTCTGCATGTGATCTTTTTTTCTAAGCGTTAATCAAAAATGCTGAAGACTTCCTATCGCAAGACGCCAAGAACCTCTTTCAGAGGTGCATCCTTTGCGAATAAGCACATTGTTCATCTCCACACAGGTGTCTTCCCTTTCCCTACAGAGCAGGGCTATCCCTGCTGAATAGCCCTGATGTGATCCGAGAGCATCAGGTCATCAGAACCACTGCGTACTGTGCTGCAGGTCACACTTCCCTCCCCTTCGCCATATCCCTGCAGACTGTCGCCGCTGGAAGCCCCCGAGCCTTGCAAGCTCCGCAGATGCCCCTTGCTGCGAGTGCAGGTGAAAGGAGACGAGAACTTAAGGGCCAGTGAGCACAAGGCTCAGGGAGGCAGGAAAAGAAACCCTGAGAAGGGTAAGTGCTCCCCAGATGGAGAGTGGCCCAAGATTAACGCCACCCTCACCGCCCCGGCTGCACCGGAGATTTGTGTGGAAGTGCAGACTAAGACTCTCCACGCCCGGCTCAGGCTGAGCCCATCGAGATGGGACTCTGCCTCCAGGACAGGTCCAGCACACGGCCACTGGAGCCTGCTGGGAGGCTGCGGAGGGCACAGGACGGTGCCTCCCCTGCACAGAGGCATTCCCAAAAGTTGCTGCAGCTCCACCACACCCTGCGAGCCGCTCGATGGAAATGCTGCTTCAAAGCCCCTTCAATCACACAATAAATCAGTACACAGCAGCATGCATGAGGGCCAAAAAATTAAACTCCAGTGCTGCACCACAGCATAGGACCGAGGGAATGACTTCCTCTGACTCACGTAGTGAGTCACTGCTGCAGCATTTGTTATTTGTACTAATTATTCTTTGCTTTATACGCTCAAAAAAAGGCACCTCTCCCTCCTCCTCCAGCTTTTCCTGCAGTGACATTTCAGCAGCCATAAAACACAAGCCATCTCTTAGCAGAAGACAGCTTCTTCTGGAGACCTAAAACAATGATTAATTCTTCAGGCGCTTTAGCCTCCTCTTGCAGAGGAGCATTAGCAACACAGACAGAGGGATGCTCAGAGTCTGAAGGTGGTGGTGAAGCCTGGAATGTCCTCAAGTAACTTTTCCCTCGATGCTTGGAGGGGAACTGCAGACTGAGCCATTTTGGAACAGCATTTTCAAGAGCACAGGATCAGGCTGCACAGACACCCTGCGGGGAAGGGCTATTCGCAGAGACGTCAGAGCCGGAGCACAGCGCGATTGCACCAGAAGATCAGTCCAGGTGGTGCTACCCCGGATCAGATCTGTAACTAAGGCCGCTCCTTGCAGGGTCTCGAACAGCCTCAGCTGTCAGAGAAGTCAGCAAAGACAGCCTGTTCAGTGCCTGGTGGTATGTGGGCTACAGACAGGCCAGTCAATCCACCAAGAGAGCCATCAGAAGACATGTGGGTGCTTGCAGCCGAGCTATGCTGGCGGGGAGGTTAACAGGGCTGAGGTTCAGGACAGAACGGTGCCCCGGACGAGCAGGAAGGAGCAGCTCCGTGCAGCCTTTACCAGACACCAGCCACTTGAGCTGCAACTGCTCCAAGGTCCGGCAGAGCAGTTGGCTCATATCATCCATCTGGTTACAGGGGCCTCAGGATATCCTGCAGAACAGGAAAGGCCTGCAAAAAATACACGTTCCACCTCCCCGCCTGCCTCTGCTCCCTTCCTGGCTTAGTCCTGCCCAGGAGGGAAGCAGCCTCAAACCTGCCTGGCAGATCACGTCGGAAGCGCTCAGCTACATTTAATGCTGTTGCCTGTAAACCTGACAACAAACTTACTGAAGGGATTCCACTGAGTCTGGAAATTTCAAGACTAGCTCCCTCTGAGGGCATTTCTGAAATACAATAGCTCGGGATACCATAAATGAGTAACTCAAATCTTCAGAAGTGTTTTCAGCATTCTAGCTGTTATCCTCGCATAAACTGGCAAGGATTCTGGCTTTCACACTGGCTATATGCACACCAGCGAGTGGTGCTGCCCAACGTACTGCTGACTTAGCCAGAAAACAGTTGGTGCTGATGAGCTACTGTCCACAGTTTTAGGCAGTTTCCCATCGTCCTAATGCTAGCTGGGCCCTGCGGATGGATAACCCTCGGCAGGTGGGATGCATTAGGGGTGATCTTGGACTGCATCCTGCAGTTCAGCTCCATCCAAAGGGAATTTTATGTGTGCTCACAAGGAGTACTCTGCAACAGGAGCTACTGCATGATATTTGGAGTCACATAGAGAGATGGCTCAGATGCACAGTCCAGCTGTAAATGCACCCTTCAACACTAGTCCAGCTCACCTGGATGAGAAGAAAAAAACCCCAAAAACAACGCCTCGGTCACTACACTGACAAACAGGACAACCACTGCCTGCTCAGCTATTCCCAGCACGAAAGCTAGTACAGTAGCAGACCTTAGAGCTCATGGAAGAGAAACCTCCTGAAGCAACTAAATAGACAGAAACCACATCTGTTTCTGAAAGTCCCATGCACTAGAAACAGTTAAAAGGTGGGAGGATGTTAGGGAAAGCTGTTCTTTGCCAGACTTCTGCTTAAGGCCTCTGCTGGAGACAAGGCATAGGCCAGACTGCTGGAGACAAGATACCGCTGTCTGGCCTGGTGTGATCATTCCTTTATTTTTAAGTAACTCCTCTCAGTCGGCGCAGCAGCCGCCCTAAGGGTCAATAGTTCCCTTCTGGAAGCAAGCAGCAGCTGCTGCAGCAACTGTTCCTCTTAGTGTACGGCCTGGAATAAACTGACATTGTGGGGGGATTTGGACCGATTGCCTCTTAAGCTGCAGGTAAATCCCTAGGCCTAAGTGAAGCCTCAGGAACAAGATTCAGACATGAGAAATAGAACATCTTGTCTGCAGTCGGACTTATTTAGGAACAGGCAGGGAGCTTTTAATTGCTTTGAAGTTCAGACTAGCCTTAAGAAAAAAGTTACACTTGCTCCTCCCCTCCATACTTCCCCCGTTGGGAAAACAGACCAAGTCTCATAACTGGACCTCTCATAAAGAGGCTCTCACAGAAAGCAGGTTACATATGGGAACAGAACTAGGTGGATTTCATTTATTGTTGAGAGCCATAAATAAATTAAACAAGTGTTAAGTTGGGGGGCTGTGAACTCCCACTGAGGGCTGAAGGGGATGGCCTACCGCTAAGCACATCTGGGCTGATGTAGGCAGGGCTCCCTCGCTGGTCTTTCAGCAGGTCATCTTCACTCACGAGGTGCTTTCCGAGACAGAAGTTTGTTATGGTTATTCGATGAGTCCTGGGGAGAATCAGAAGGCACCAGTGAACAAAGACCTGCACGAGCTAAACAGCACAGAGGGAGTTAAAACAGAGGCGTGTCTATGGGGCTTTTTGGGAAGCCTGAAGTGGGGAAAAGACAAGCACAACTGTAAGTTCAACTCCATCCCAACGGGGAGGGATTCCACGCCTGTCAGCATGGCTTGCAAGACTCTTACGGTGGGAGTAAGAGAACCTCTTTTACAGCTATGGACAAAGTCCACATCCAACCTGAGCAGCACGTGTAAGCGCGGCTGCAAGCACAGGGTGCTCACGTAACTTGCCCACCTTGCAGCCCCAGAGCCGCCTTTTGGCCAGCCTCCCAGGAGCAGCCCGACAGCATCCTAGCCAGCAGCACAGCACCAGGATCTGCTCTTTCGCACTTGCTGACCATTGTGGGCGCGAGTGTTAAGAAAGTAGAAGTTTATTTAACAGCTGATTCTCCACTACGCTTCCCAACTACCATTTCTAAAGGCATCTTCTCCACACAATACTTTCTGGAAGCTGAGGGAAAATACCCCACAGGAAGGGCTGCCCCATGCCCGCCCTCCACGCACTGTGTGCTTACGTGTCTCACCAGCAGATGAGCTACAGGACCTTTGATCAGATTCAGTTTAACCACTTTTGCGTTACCCAAAAGTCCCACAGCAAGAGTCTGGTGGTAGTTTTACCTGATCTGCAGGACTATTCTTCACATGAAAGTATGCAGAACAGAGAAAGTCTAATCAACATCCAAAAAACCTCCTACATTGAAGTACTTCAGAAAAGGTGAGAACTGCAGGTACACGCAATTTCTGTATGAAGATACCTCTACTTCTCTATAGTATTGCCAGCTCCAGTTAATGAATTTTTCCAGGGCAAGTGAGCTCATTACAATATTTCTACCACATTTAATCTTCCATGTCACTCAGATAACTTGGATTTTAACACACAACTTAAAGGACTGAACTGAAAAACGCTGTCTAGAAGATTTCTATATTCTTGAATGGTATTACACAACTAGAGCCTAAGAGCATGAATTAAGTCAGTCAAAATAACCAAAAAATATTGCCAGCAAATCTAACAGACAGGTGAAATAAAACCAAGTGTGGGTTGGCAACGGAGAGTTGATTATTAAGACAGACTTGTGTTTAACAAGCGTTAGCTTCAACTGTCAAGAGACTTCCCTGGCTGAATGACAATCTGCGCAGTTTGTTAGAGGTTTAAAACACTAAGTGTTCTAAAGGACACTAAAATGTTCAGGGTTGCTTGGTTTTATTTAGTCACTGAAATTTGATTTAATCTGTAATCATCCAACTACCGCACTGGCTAACTGGAAACCTTGCGAGGCTTTGATGTCTGCACCTTGCAGGGGACGACGTCTGAGGGATCTTCATTAGCCCAGTGTGCAACATGCCTGGTTAGGACTTTGCAGCGATATGTAGCTACCTTCAGTCCCCCACCAACAGAAAAGACCTGGCTCTTTTGTGAGCACGGCTGGAACAGAACAAACATTTCTGATCAGCCCAAATGACGGGTCCTCTCCATGGTGATCTATTCTTAATGCCTCACCCACCCTTTCATATGACTCACTGCTGTAGAGGCTACAGTTTTTCCCCACCAAAGCTGATAGTCTTGCTAGTAAAAAGCAAAAACATCGCATGTAAAAAATGACTTTGGCAAGTGTGTTCACAAAGCTTCAAATACCTCCCCTTTCCTGCTAGTGGGGGCCCCTTGTGCAGCTCTATCAGTGGGATGCTCCACTGCATACTTTGCCCAGAAACGAAGGGAAGCTCTGGGTGGATCCTTTAAAGCAGCAATTTTGTCTGCCTCTTCCTAGCAAGAAGGAGAATCAAAGACGCAAGCAGAAGATAAGAGATTTATCTTAAAGCAGCTCTATAGAAACAACTTAAAACAATTTACAGGTGGCTGTGAAAACCACTAGCTGCTGTGGGGGTGGGGGGGCAACCAAGAAGCTCAACCTCAGTAGGTAAAATCTGTTTGCTTTCAAACAGTCTTAGGGAGGAGAAAAAAGCAAGCTGTGACCACAGTGAACCTGCATGCTTCGTACAGGCTCTGGGAGCCTGCAGACCTAAAGCCTTCCAGTTTTTTATTCATTCCACAGAAAACCAGACTGTGTGAAAAAACAGTGAATTCCACTCATTCTTAAAGTTAGTGCAAAATATTTAGCCAGTAATGTAATATTCAAGACACAGCAGAGTGTCTGAACTGGTACTAGTTTGCCAACTAAATAACTACAGAACCCAAGACAACTAAAAAAGCTCCAAGGAGCCACCAAGCCAAGCGCACGCTACCACCAGCTGCCTCTCACTCCTGCTGAATTCGTGCCCCGCTGATGCTGTTCGCTCTGCGCTGGGAGGCCTGGTCCCCTCTAGGTCTGCACAGCATCCAAGACATGTTGGACATCAGTGCATTATAAACCGAGGCTAACAGGAACAAGGAAGCTATTTCAAGCACAAATACAGACTAGACAGAAGAACTTTTGTTTAGATAAGTAAATATTTTATTGCTAGCAAAAACACAGCAGTGCAACAGTCAAAGATTTAACGCTGCTGTGATTAGTACATACTGCAGTGTTGGGAATTCCTTTAGCACAATGGAAAGCAAATTATGTGAACAAAACCACTTACCACATTTTAATTTTTTTATATATATAAAATAAGCATTTCTCTTGCAGGTTTCTGAATTACTATAAAATTTAGTTTTCAGAAGTTAGAATCCCAAAAGAAGCATTGATATGGGGTCACTAAGCTTGGTGGAAGAGTGAACTATCTAGGTTGGGCTCAATTCATTTTTGAAGATTAACTCATATAGCTTTGAACTGGATTTATATTTTTGCACGGACTGCTTCCATTTCCCTCACCCTTCTCACACGAGAGCACTCTCCGCAAGTGCTGCCTTCAACTGTGTTTCTAACAGAAATCCGCTTCAGGGAAGAAACATAAGATAACTGCCAGAACAGCAGCTCTCCAGCAGACTTACCTTTTGTTTAGCACCATGTTTCCTAGTTTCAAGTCTCTGTGCACAATATTTTTCTGTAAAATATATAATAGTATAATATGAGCAAAAGTGTATTTGTTATAGAAGTATAAATTTGATACTTGGACAAAAGCACTAAGTATCTTTTGAAATCATGTCATCATTCTCAGAAATAACCTAGATCAAGGTTTCAAGTCAGGTTGCATCCTGGGTACTTCGTGCACTTCATTTTTGTCCCTGGTCAGAAGGACAGAACAAGCAAATTTGCTACTTTGAACACACAGACAAACCTGACTGAAACTAAGAGGCCTGAGACTTAAGTGTCCAGGCTCAGTAAGACCAATGAGATGAGCATTTCCTCAGAAGATATATGCTTCGTTGCTCTCTTAGGAAGGATGGGTGTCCCTTGTCACAGGGTAAGAAGTCAAACATCAGCAGAATCTATTTTTGTTAGAATAATTTCTAGTTCACTGATCATAAACTTGTAGCTCAAGGTTCTGATCTCAGAAATCAATTGTGATTTATTTTGCTTTAAAAGGAAATAGCCTGAAGTGTTTCCTGCATTTGATTAGCCTCTGCTCTCCTCTTCAACCACCCCTTTCTGAGGTTAGTTACACCGTACTTCACCTGATCTGCATTTAGTCCAGCTGGCCCCTCTCCACAGTCAACAAATGCTACATTATCACTGAGAAACTTGAGGGGAGGGGAGGGGAAGGGAATGCTTTTATGGCTTGGGACATGAGGTCTTACACAGAACACTGACAGGGAAACAGCTGAAACATCCATGCTCTGCAACCTTGCCACTGCCTGCACAAGGAAGTTTTAAAACATCTATTGTATTAACGTGGGAAAACGATCTTCCAGCACTGAAAGGGATAACAAAGATCTTACCTTATGTAATGCTTCTACCACTCGTACCACATCATAAAATATCACTACCGTCTCCCGCTCACTGAGTCTCTTCTCTTTAATGACATAATGCTGCAGATTGATCAGATCTGCTGTTTTGTCACTGAAATCATGAGCACAGAGACAGTCTAACACAAGACAAATGCGCTTCTTCAGTTTTCTGACCATTCTATTGGCTTCTAGATCTTCTATAATTTCACAAGCTCGGTCCTACAGGGAGGCAAACAAATGAGCAATAGTTCAGGGAAGCTATCTGGGCATATGTACTTACATACAGAGCACTAGAGAATAAATAACTACATGGTGATCTCAAAATAAGCACATGCAATCATAGTGCTTGATCTTTGCCCCGTGTTGGGATTTCAAAAAGAAGATACGTGATCTCAACTTAAAGAAGCCAGAGAAAGTCTATGCTGTTTGACTATATGCGTATGTCAGCACTGATACCGTTTACATACACACAGACACCTTTAGATAAAACCTAGAAAAAATCTACAGTAGGACAGACTCTGTGAATACTGGGGATCCAACATATTATTAAGGAGAAGAACAGAAGTGTTAAGACACAATTAGCAGTTCTTCCATAACATTAAACAGGACACAGCTGAGTTGGACATTTAGCTTATTTAAGATATAGTACAGATGGCCTCAAGTGAAAAGTCTGCTGACAAAATTTAACCAGCAAGCAAGGCAATATCAACATCCATGAACAGCTCTGAAGGTGTTAAGAGCAGCACAATTCACTCATGCGAGACATTGATCAGCACATTGACTAGTTTAACTTGCTGAAACAGTTTCTTGACAATTTGGCTCCTCTTACAAGTCATCATAAAACAGTACAGAGATTGGAAAGCATAAATTCAGTTCTAAAGGGTGCTCTATGGGCACAAATTAATTTGCCAGTGAAGCAGCTATTTTCCTACTGGGGATGCTGAGTGCCTGTCCCATCTTTGAACATTCTCACATTTCCCAAAACCCAAACCCCATTACGTCCCACTTAACTCTCAAAAGCCCCTGCCACAAACTTGCTTGTTTGAAGCAGCAGCAGTGGTTAATCTCAGCAGTGTGCTGGTAATTCTTTACACACAAGAACAGGGTCAGCACGAACTGTACATTAAACAAAAGCAGCTCGAGCCAATAGCAATTACTGGCATTCCCCCAACCTGGATGGTGACCAGCGGTACCTGAAAGAGCCCGTGATGATGAACCACTCCTTCCTGGTTGTGGAGCAGGGAAAGGAGAGAATACTCTGTGTGCAGCAGCATCTTGCCCTGTCGTTCCTCCTGGGTTTCTATTCCTTTATCACCCCTTTCTTCTAAGGTGAGAATCTTCAGGAAAACGGAAAAAACGTTTACAGCTCCCAGAAAAACCCAAATGCCCTCAAACCTCTCTCACATTTTAGGTATTCACATGTGTTTAAAAGCTGATGTAATTGCTCTGATGTTTGTATACTTGCCACAAACCTGTTTGAACTAACATCTGTGCAGAATGCATAGCATGAGGTTAACAAACACAGAAAAGCTGCTCAGGTGGCTTTCTGCAAATATCCCAGGTGATTTTTCCCCCTGGATCCACCCCCATTTCAGGCACAGCTGAGCAGATCAGAGGGCTCCAGGAGAGCAGCACAGCACTCACAGAGGCCTCGTCTCAGGGCTAATCTCGAGACCAGATCTACGCCTGGCAGAACTGCCTTGCCAAGGGGAAGTTCCAGCAACCATTTCCGACAGTGCACCGGTTCAGCCTACACCACACACTACTGCAAGCACTTCTGTCGCGACAGCTAAAGTTAAAGAGCCCTGAAGAGCTGGAAGCACTGCCATTTGCTTACCTTTAGCTGATAAAAGTCATCTGTCCCATCCTTTCTTGCCAAACACTGAACAATACTTGGCACAGGGGAGTTACCTAAACGTGGACCTAACAGCACAAAGCAAAAACAGACTTGTTTTCCTTTAAGCAGCAATGACTAATTCAGGGTTACATCAGTATGTAAGTGTCACGCAGTGTTACTTTAAACTAAGTTCCTTTTTTTCAGGAGATTAAGTGCATTTCCACAAATTACAATCTAAAGAAAAAAAAAAGGTATTGAATTCAAACCTTTTTTGAAAGTGTTTCATTTGTTCACTGGAGAAACATTTAACAAAAGCCCACACAGGGCACAGCTGTTTTCAGAAATTCAAATTTCTGCATGCCTGAACCATACGGCTTTTACATTTACTAGCAACACCCATGGCAACTGCTATTACCACACCTCTGAGCCCAGCTGCCACCTCTGCGGGGACTGCTCAGGTACACAGATTAGTCCAAATTTCAAGTTAACAACAGTCTCCACTCTTCAGTTTAAATCAATCAGCTTCCAATTAATTATCCATTGGTTTCCACTGTGAAGTCCATCACAGTTTTGACAGTTTATATAACTAGTTCTGAACTAACAACTACTCTAGCAACTCTCAGAAGGTGGCAGAGTGGTCTTGCCTTGGCACATACCGCTAATAATGACCACTAGTGCAGTATTAAGCTGCTTACATGCTGATCTGACAGCATATTCCAGGCAAGCAGGGTTGGACATCTCCCTGGAGCTCTAACCAAAAAGCCCCCTGAATGAATTTACTCTTTAACAAAGTTTAAGAATGTAGTTTAGGGAAAAAAAAAAAACCACACAAAAAAACCCCACACAACAAAAAAAGCAAGAGCTCATATTTATCTTAAAAGCTGTGCCTGCCTTGCTGTATTAACATTACAAATCTCCTTAGCTTGACCAGCTGCAGAAGCTCCAAGGGCTGCTGCTCTGCTACATCAAGTGAATTGCACTCTGAGGCAAGATGCTAAACTACTCGTCTGCTTTGCCTCATGTCTTTTTGCCTTTTATTTTCAGTTTTGCAATCAGTAGCTACCTTGAAAACTGAAGAAGAAAACCCTCCCTGCTTACCTAGTATAAAAGGGCCTGCTCTCTTGGCATTATTTCCAGAAATCCCGGTACAAAGAGCTTTTGCCTTAGTGGATGTTTCCCCCGCTCCTCTGTCCGATGCTCGCCGCTTCATCCTTGGCTCTTGAAAGAGAAAGAAGATCACATTTAATGAGCAATTGAGTTAATTTCTTATACTATCCCTTACTTCATACTGGAAGGCTTTCACCTACTGATGCATTCATGTCTCTGCCTACTTATGTTTCTACAGAAAGGCTATGGCTCATTACTGATAGACCAGCTGTGGGTTGGAGGCTTAACACATTTTTGAAGGTATAAATCAGCCTCATTATTCAAAGCAACATTTCCTAGAACAGTTGTTTGAGACACATAGTGGGAACAAGTCAAAATAATTAAAGCTTGTTTTACAGCAAAAACAAGTTTGCAAATTAACATATTCCAAAAAACTCCGAACGACAATGCCCAAGTTATCCTTTTGTATGGGTGCCTACTTCTGATTCAGCCTATGGACTTTTGCGGGTTCCTTCTAGGCATTGCAGCCAGCTCACCAAGTAACTCAGAAGGCTCAAGTCTGTTCCCCAAACAGCCAAGAATGCACAAAACTAACTGGCCATAAAAATGAACAATATCTTTCACCTTTCCCAGCACGGGCATAGAAGACTGAAACATGTTAATTATTGTGAGATTCAGTTAATTTAACAATGATTTTTTCAAAAATGTATTTTTAGTCTTAAAAGAAGTTCCCACTCTCTCCTTGTACCTCTTTAGGCTCTAACTTTTTAATTATGTCTCCATCTATCTACATCCAATGCAGCTGGATTGAGTTGAACACCTGAAATTTTAAACCCACATATAAAACTCCACCACTTCAGTCTCCATGTGCAGGAAGTGACACTTTGTTTAGAACTGACACACTATTACCTGCCTTTAATGGATACTCCAGTGAAAGGGAACACTGTGGTGCCAGCACACGCGCTCTCTTGCACTACCACTCCATGCAAAGAACCATTTCATCTACTAATTGTGAATCTCATGCTTTGCATCCAAGTATCTATTCAAGGTCCACACACCACTACAATTCAGCATGAACAACTAAAAGTTTGACTAACTCCTACTTATTCAGGTATTGCAGAAAATCTGATTTCCAACATGCATTTTCTGTTGCTCAGAAATCTAAAAAGAATTTGAGGCAGAACTAATACCTGAAGGGCCACATAAACTCAAATGTCTGCGACTAAAACAAATCTTCCCCAAAGGAAAGCCTTGTTCAGTTTAGCAGGAGAACCACCCTTGTGGTTGCTGTCAGGGTAACCTTCACATGCTGCATGCTCACTGCAAGCATAAATCGGCTCCATCGAACTGAAGCTTTGTTTCCAATACACCTCCTCTTCACCTTTATCTCTTGGAAAACAGTTTCAAAGACTCCCATAAATATTTAGACATTAAATGCTCATACTCTAACATTTCAAAGATTTTTTTTTTTTTTTGAGGGAGGGTAGGGGAGAGGAGGAACTAAGCACAGATCCATTTTCTTACTCTGAGCAAGTCAAAACCAAGCCCCAGTAGTCTTCCCTAAGAGGTTACTACAGCAGACTGGGAAAATATTTTTGGGTTGTAGTTATTTGTTTTAAAAAAGTCCCAGTGTTTCACCACGTAAGAGACTGATAAATCACCACACTTTGAATGAAGTTTACCCTCTGGCAGTCCCACCCTTTCTGTGGACACAAGTGTGATCTCATTGCATTAATTCACCTAGCAGTACCTGTCACCAAGATCAGAGATAGCAAGAGAGATAAGATGAGAAGTTTTGCAGCAGACTTTGCATCCCTGCACTACCAACTTCCACCAGCCGTTCAGATCTCCAACAGAGAAGTGTTATCAGGCCCAGCTAGTTGAACAGAACAAAGTCCCGAGCCCCATATGCTCCTTGGTCTGTTCATTCCGCATCTCTGACCTAATATTTGATTGTGCCTTACAAAATTCCCCACTCCTTGCAACATCATCATCCCTGCTGGAAATGTATGAGTAAGATTTCCACTGGAGAAACCCCACTGCACAGAAACTCTGAGATAATGACCATTGTGCAATCTGAGCTGGATAGGAATCGCTGGTGCAAACGGCGTTATCGTAAACAAAATAATCTGAGGACTCACGTAGTTCAGCATCAACTGTATCTTTACTCTTCTTCCAAACTAGGTTTTCCAACATCTCAGGAGACAGGAGTCATCACCTTGGAGAAGGCTGGATGGTCGAAAGGTCGAGGACTCTGTAATGCGAAACGAGATACACTTGATGCTGTGGTTCTGGATTATTCTTGATTACGATAACGTGGTATGCACCAAAACCTCTGCAGCTTGAAACATCTGTGTTTATTTTGGCTTGGAAAAGGCCTGAAGCTCCTGGTATCATGCGAGAGAATAAAAAGGCTCTTGAAGTTCAGTCCCCAAAGAGTCACAGACGCATGGCCCTGCATAGCAAGACAAATACAAGCGTCAACGATCTCAAAAGGCATTTTGTGATGAGACAGACCTTCAGAGCAGAAACAAACACGTTCTCCTTTTTAACCTCCACCACATGGTACTAGCCTGCCTGTTTTTAACAGTATTTTAAATACACCCAAGTTAGCAATAGTGCCACAACAGAATCTTTACCACTAGAAGCAATTTTTAATCACTGTAAGAGTTAATGCTTAAAGTTTGGACTTGAACAGAACAATTTCTGCAAAAGGCAAAGAAGAATACATTGAGTTTTATTCTTATCAAATCCCCACTGCAAGTTAATTCCTCTTTACAATCTATATTGAGCCTCTTAAAAAAAAATCAAACTAATTCAACTCAAATTCAGTACTACTTAATAGTTCATCTGGTCCCATTTAAAAGGAGAAATTTAGGATTTAAATCAGACACTCTAGAATTGAATCTATATCACCTCTACCAAATGCTTAAAGTTTAACCCTCTGATACTGCACATTGCGCATTTGTTAATCCAAGCTGGTTTACTTTACCAGTATCCAGTTAGATCAACTTAAAAATGCAAAAGGAACATTTGGGATGCAGGAACCAAACCACAATGCAGTATTATCACCTGGTCCTGGGGGATCTGCACAGACTGCTGAAGATCTTTCTGAATTAAAGTACTGAAGCTATTAATACATCGATAAACAATGTTCAGAGCCTGCTCTAGGCAGCAGGAACCCATAGCAGGACGCCCCGGTCAGGCAGACCTGTGCCGACGGGGCGCAGGCAGCCCGCTTACCCGCGCACTGGCTAGCCAGCGAAGACTTTATGAGTCGTCTTGGTGCTGAGAGCGAGCGGAGGTGCCCCAGCCCTACCGCTGCTTAAAGGACATCCAGCGACTTAAATATCACAGCTCCAGCCCAGAATACTTGTACGAGCAAGCGAGAAAAACACCAACATAAATGGGCACTCAGTTAAAGACTTTCCTGTGCCACTCTCGGCACTGTCTACCCAGTCTCCCTGCTCCCTACTCAGTTCCCGCTGCTTGGGCTGCACTGCGAGGGTGGCAGAGCCCACCAAAAATCTCAGGGGCCCTCAGCAGCACCCAGGGGGGTTTGCACATGAGCACTTCAGGTTCCTCTGAGACTCGAATGAACGTTGGTCAGATGGAAGGAAGGTCCTAGAGCACAAGGAAGAAAACCAGGAGCAGCTGCTGTGAAAAAGCAGGAAGATTGTTCCCTTTTCTGCACATTGTGTAACCCTGATTAGAGCAAGGGAATTGGTCAAAAAGGCACAGACTTCCTCGTGTAAGCCTCCCGCAGAACAGCGGCCACCCATTAAGCACAGGGCTAAAAATGGTATTTTGAGACAGGGTTTAAGGAAAATCTTAAAACAAGAACAGCAATGCAGGAGGCTCCCCCTCCCTGCTGGGCCAGCGAGTGTTTTCTACCTGCAGATTCATTTCACCTCGGCTTGAGCTGGGCTGATACAAAGCTCTGATTTTCAAGGGGCTTCACTACTAGAAGTGCTCGCACCATGAAGCTGGTATTGCTCGGACACCAACAGCTGAACTACATCCTGGAAGAACAAGCTTTAAATACGTTTTAGACAAAAGCCATAATAAACTGGGCAGCTTAAAATGACTCTGCAGCTGTAAGCAGAAACATGAGGCGATAGCAGCCCTTAGCGCTCAGACCCAGAGCAGGACCCGCTGCAAGATGGGGGTCCCGTCCCACGAGCAGAAGCAGAAGCCATCTGCCATTCATCCCGCGGGCCCGGAGCATCCCCGGCCCCGCTGCAGGCACCGCCAGCCCTTGGACACGTGCAGCTGAGCTGGGAGGACGCTGGCAGCGTCACTGCTCCTCCGCCTAACACGTTCAAACAGCAAACAAGCTGCTGCTTCGTGCCCTGCCGCTAGCACCGCCGGAGCAGCCGAGCCTTCCCAGGACAGGCTCGCTCAGAGCACACGAGAGGGAATTACTGCCATCGCACAAGGATTTCCTCCTCACACACAATAAGCAGAGGACAAATAAGCAGTAAGCGGAGTCCCACTCATGAACTGGTTACACTGCAGCACAGCTGAGATTTAAAATAACCCGAAGTTGAGAATTTAGAACATTTCCATGAGAGGTGGCAAGCCTTGTAAGGGCAGAGAGCATTCCCACAGCCCCTGCCGCAACGCCTCTGTCTACAGGCAGCTGCACAGACAGACGGGACTTTCCAATTCTTAAGACTGAAAAAAAAAATTATTTTAACATCAGCAGGATCAGTCTCAAGAGAGAGCATCCAACATTTCTGCAAAGAACCAGAACAAACACAATTATCCCTTAAAACACTCCATCCTAGGGACAAGGCCATTAGATACTGATGTGGTAGGTTCACCGCTCCCTCCCTCAAAAACCAAACTGTGCAAACTGACAAACCACCCCCACTCCCTGTCCCACCATCTGTAACAGAAATGGTCTGTCTCACACAGACAATGAAGTTACAAGTCTAGCACAAAAATTCATTACTTAACAATTTTAATGTGATGCATTAATATATCAAACCTCTTACTGGAGAAGTGTCTAAAGCTTCTTACTGTGCTAGCTATGACTTTAATAGAATTATTAATCAAATAATTTGGAGACCTAGATGTAACATCTTTTAATTACATAGCTTAAGGAAATTGTCTAATTCCTGAATTCCTGCCTGACAGTGCCAGCACACCAACAAACAAAAACGAGAGGAGGAAACTGACCTTTTCATCTCAGATTAAAGAACAAGCAAGTCCTGCAGTCCAGCCGCAGCTAATAGCTGGAGCAGGGAAAAAAAGTACCTTTGGGGCGTTCACAGGATTACTCAGCAGCAGAGAAACTAGTTAAGACAGTGGAGCAGCTGATACAACCTCCACGATGCTTTCTGTTGTTTTATCTTGCAACAAGGGGACAAAAGGAGTTAGTTGGTATTTACACTTTCTGGTGTGATGACTGGCAACCCCAAAGGTGTTATACCCCCGTGACAAGCGAGCTCTCTGCAAGTGAGGCAATGGGATGAGCCGCCAGCGGGGAACCAGCAGCAGATGACGGAGCCCACCAGCGTCTGCTGGAAGTCCGGGGCTATCAAGGACAAGCTCCTTCAGCAAGGAGCTCATTCCGCTAAAGGAACCCTGCCTCTGGGAGCCCAGGAGGCACAGGAGCAGCTCCCAGGCAGCCGAAGGAGCTGAGCTGCGGCTGCTCCCACTCGCCCCACCGCCAGCACCCCGGCACCCGAAACCTGCCTGTCGCTCCTGACCTGGAAACGCTGCAGGTGGAAGACGACAGGGCTGCGCGGGACTCGCGGGCAGGGCTGCCAGGCTGCCGACGCGGGCGTGCGCACAGGACGAATGAATCACCGCTCCCCACGGGCTTCGTCACCGGGCTCGACACCTCTGCGGAGGAGAGGCGGCACCGCAGCCTGGCCTGCCGGGCGCTCAGCCGCCCAGGGAAGCGCGGTATTGCTCTGTACTCGTGAATTATCCATCTCCCACCCCAGACGGGAGAAGATCTGACATCCAACGCGGCAGCATTTCTGCCCAGCTTTCTCTTCTGGGAGCCAAATGCTGCAGCACTTGCGACAAGGCTGGAGACCCGGTCCAAGGGTTTTTGACCCGCTCGCCCTGTCCACTCTCCTTTCAGCCAGCGCAGGCCTCAGCTTTTGCAAAAATGAAGCTAAAAAAATTGATTCAATTGAGCAGTGTCAGGCTGCACCTTTTACCACCTAAATAACACACTGTGCAGTATTTATCAGTGATGATTAATCAAAGTTCACATTTAAGCCTGGCCCATGGCAAATTCCAGCTCACAAGAAGCTATGTTGGACATGACCTAAAAACCTACATGAATGCTAACACTGAATGAGTAAAACCTGGAATATGGTCCGGCTTCCCGGCACAGGAACAAGCAGGTTGGTATCGCTGCGAGAAGCGGCAATCCCGGAGCGTTGCCACACGCCTTCCCCAGGCAAACCCAGCTAGGGACAGCTCAGACCCGAGTCATCAGCGCTCCCGGGGCCAGAGGCTCGATTCCCATTGGAAAAGCTTCCCTGAGAACAGGCGGAGTTCGGATCAGCCAGGCCTGCGGAGGAGTCACTGGCTGGGGGATTACAGGGAACGTTTGCAGGGCAGATCCCAAGCAAAGCCGGCGTGCGGGAAGGAGGAGCTGCTGCAGCCGGGCGCAGGGTGGGCTCCCCTCCCTCCGCAAAGCACTGTGGTAGATTCGCTATACAGGAACATTAACTTTATGAAAGGCTTTGGAAGTTTAACCGTTCTGTAAGGGAAGTTATTTAAAAAAAAAAAACAGGCCATCAGATGACTCAGAGCCACCAGTGCAACCCATGTACCGCTGTGCGAGCCCTTCCGGGAAGGGAAGCCTTCTCCAGAAACAGAGGAGCCCTGACTCAGAGACTTCTTGGAAACGTGCGGAGAATCACTCGAGCTTCTTCCCTAAGCGAGAAGTTCGCTCAAAACCAGATGCAGAGTTTCTCTGACAAAAGGAGAAGGAAGAATCCTGAGGCGCTGGCACAGCACAAGGGGCTGGGGCACCCCCATGCTGTCGGAAGGCACTTGGTAAAGTATGAACGCGCCGAGTGAGCCGTGTTTCCCAAGCTGGAAGACACGAACACCTCTGGCAGCCCCTGCTGAACTGACCCACTTGAAAACCTCCTTCCTCAGCCCAGCTTGCCTATTAGTTTAATCCTGGGTAAGTGAGCAAGGCACAGCCAGCACTTGAGAGGTCGCAGTGCTAAAAGTGACCCCAGTACACCTTGCCTACATCCCACATCTAGCTGTGGCCAATCTCCAACTTCTCAGGGACAAAAAAGGCTTCCACAGGCCAAATCATACATCAGGGAAAGAAAATTCCTTCCTGGCCCCCCCCAGGCAGCCAGGGAAACTCTGAAGCACAGGATTCCAGGAACGTAATTACAGTGCAAGCAAGCAACAAGCTGGGCTTTCTTTAAACCCTTCTGATGCATCAACACATGAGATAGCCAAGGACTCATCTCTGGGAGTTCCCTGTTTGGATACATAAACACCAACTTCAGCTTAACCCTTTCACGCTGAAGCACAGGCCACATCCACCAGGAAAAATCCCCATTCCAGCCCAACACCCTCACGGCAGGGGCACCCGCAGCAGGGCCCAGCGCAGAAGAGCCTGGAAATCCAACTGCAGCACTCTGACAGCACCTGAGACTGCATCGCTCTCCCAGCACAGAGCCCAGCGCACAAGTTCCCAACCTTGGGCTGCTCCCGTGAAGTCAGGCAGTCATTACCTTTAAAATCACCATCAGGTGAGATGTACATTGTATTACAAGATTTTATTTTTTGTTTATAGCTTATGTTACTATGTACAGTTGATATTCCGTAAATCCACTGCAGCAGGACTTTCCTCATGCACACGAAGATTACTGCATGACTCACACACGTGCTGCCACTTTCTTTACAGTGAGGTGTGGTTGCTGTTTTTAACGATAATCTACTCATCTAGCCCTAACTAGATAAAAATAAATATATTTAAGTTATCTACATATACTGCCATGCTACTGTTACTATCATTTGTAGCATGAAAGCACACTGACAGACACCGTAAGTTCACAAACGTGTACCTGACTAAGAAAAAAAAGACTGTTTCACATAGAAAATTACAATGGGCACGGAGCCTCCTCCAGTCTAGCAAGAGCTCCCAGCTGGAGAGCTCCCAGGCACGAGCGAGGCGCACACTGTACAAATCCAGAGCACCGCCAAGTCTCCGCAGACAGATAACACATCCCTCATTTAGGCTAAGCACAGTGGGCAGTTCAGGCAAAATCAATAGGGTTGTCCTTAATCAAACAGCAGCTAAGTGCCTACACGGCTTCCCTCCGTGTGGTTTCAAAAGGAGATGATTCTGTAATATCCTGAGGATGAAAAGCACCTGAACATGTGGGTGCTTTTAAGTAATGTGATTATGTGACCAAACCATCAGCGCGGATGCCACAGAGAAACAATGAAAGGATGTAGCACAAACACTCCAGCACTGGGAAAACACATCCTGCACCCCGACCGCCACCGGCCCAGGGCCGTTCGCCAGCAGGTAAGCCTTACTCTGCCCCGTCCCTCAAGTTACACCCCACCTGGGCTGCAGGCTCCCTGCAAACCCAACCACCTTCCACCCGCACCCAACCCCTGTCCCTTCCGCCCCAAAGGGAGCCTGCTGTCCCGCAGCAGGCGGGCGGCAGAGGTGCGGGAGCTCAGCCCCACCACACCGGACACTAGCCTCTGCTCCGACTTCTCTACTCCCTCCAGACACAGGATTACAGCCCGAGACTAGAGCCTAAGATGCCTAGCACACCTATACATAGCAGTATATGTTAAGCCTACACATTAAGACTCTACACTAGCAAAGAACTGAATCATCAACACCAGTGAGCACAGCCACAGCCACGGCAGGAGGAGGGAGCAGTTGGCCAGGAACAAGACAAGTCCCAGAGCCCTTGTGTCAGGGAGAGGAGCAGCGCGGCAAAGACGCCGTGCCATGGGCTCCCTCCAACAGCAGCGCGAGACCTTTAACTAACGCTCTCACGTATTGCGGCAGCGAAGCTCCCAAAGGCCACAGCCAAAGCCAACAGGTAACAGAAACAGGTTCGGAACGCAGGAAATCCCGAAGCATGCCTCCTTGTCTTCTTCAGGTGAGCTCGCACAGGGAGGACAGGACAGGTTCCTGTAGCTAGCTCCGGCTGCAATACTTCATGGCCTTACTCATTCTTACTTAGAGGTACAACCTTCAGCTACTCACTGCTGAGACACACAAGACTCCTCCTCAGAACAAAGGTCCGAAACTACTAAATTAAGAAACTCCTGCCCAGACTGAAAGCGAAATCAGCACCAAACACAAGCTGTTTGCTCCCTCAGCAAGCCCTGAACCTACCAGTGCGCTGCAAAAATAGCTACGCTGCCAACAAAGCCCACCCCCCCCAGTGCTGTTACAGGGAAGAAAATGACAGAAGAATTAGTTTCGAAGCGGTATTTTCTAACCCAGCGCCGCACACACGCCCCGCTACACCAGATCCCACCCTGGGCTGGTGAGCGGCCTGCGGCCGGGGCACCGGCAGCGCACAGACCGGCCGGGCCGCCCCCGGGGAGTGCCTGCCAGAGCGGCCGGCAGCTCCGCGCCCACACGCCCCGGAGGCCCCCACCGGCGGGCCCGGGAGCGCTCGGTGGCCAGCGCAGGGAGCCCGGCCTCTCCCGAGGCCTCGACCGGGCCCCTCCCGAGCTACCGGCGGCGGGCGGGNGGCTGATTGGCTGGGGCGGGATGACTCCCTCCGCCGATTGGCTCCCGCTCCGGCCGGCGCTGAACGCCAAGGGGGTTGGTGGGCACGCGGGAGATTCGAACGCGCTGTGATTGGAGGAGAAGCGGGTGCTTTTCCCAGGCCGCTGCGCCCCGCTCCCGCCAGCCGGGCCCTGCCCGGGCCCCGGGGCCCTGCCGGGACAGGAGCGGAGGCAGGGCCGGGCGTCTCTGCTCCCCAGCCACCCGTGCGGCGGGAGGCGGCGGGGCCGGGCCTCGCTACTCCCCTGCCGGCGCTCCAGCCCCCGGGCTCGTCTCCTGAGCGGGAAGCAAGTCCGTGGCGTCCCCGTGACACCCTCCCGCCCACGCAAACAGCGCCTCGAGCCGCTCCCGTGGCTGGAGGCGCCCCCAGCCCGCCCCCGGCTGTGGCAGGGACGCGTGGTGCCCATTCACAGGCAGTTTCTTACGTGTGAGCTCTTAAAAATCCCCCCGGCCTCCACCCGAGCGGCTCTTGGGGCAGCAGCGCTGCTCTCAGGGCTGCCCCAGGGCCGCTGACCGCTCCAGCCAGGCGCCCGGGCCCAGAGCCCTGCAAATCGCACACACCGCGGGGAGAGCCACCCAGCCCCGTCTCGGCGGAGGCCGGACGGCACTGGGCAACAAAGGGATTGCTGTAGAAGGAGGATGAAGTCATCTGTCGCTGTGCAGCGCTTTCAGCAGACGCGCCGTGGGCTGAGGAAGCGCTGCAGAGCTTTGGGGAAGGGTGACGGAGGAGCGGGGAAGCGGAGGAGCCAGCGGCAGCATTCCCCATGTCCTGGGCGAAGCACCTTTGCGCTTTACCAGGCAGACGGTGCTGCCCCTTCCCCTCCGAGCTCAGCCCCGCTCCGCTCTGACAGACGTTCATCTCACCCCCTTCCCGTTAAACACTTTCAGAACGGCGGCTGTCTAGCAGGAGGCTGAGGACAGACCACGACCAGCGCCTTCCCCAGCTCAGGACCAGTGTGGCCGGCTCCTGCGGGCGGCGATGCCGGCAGCAGCAGGGCCCCGGACTCTGTGAGCAGTGGAAGGCAAAGCTGTGGGCAGCAGGATGGCTGCGGGAGGCTGCGGCCCGAGCAACAACCCCAGGCTGCGGCTTTGGCCAAAAGGGCTTTGTTTGGCCATCAGAGGAGGGACACGAGTAGCTGCCAACAGAACAGGAAATGAGCCGAGAAATCACAGACCCATTTAAG
>VZTQ01004494.1:26396-67581 GCA_013400755.1 Pelecanoides urinatrix
GCAGCCCCACGCCCGGCCGCGGCCTCCGCTCCGCTCCGCGGCGGCGGCCACCTGACAACGGAAGTGACGCACACACCACCGCCCCCCCGCCGCCACCATCCCGCCTCCTGGCGGCCGCTGCGCCGCCGCAGAGATGGCGGCGGGGCCGCGGGGAAGGGGCGGCGCTGATTGGCCGGCTGAACCAGCGCCGGCTGTGAGTGGGGGAAAGCCCGGGGACTGGGAGGGGATATCTGCTCACATCTTGATTGGTTGAGGCGCGGAGACGAGAGGGAGGCACGACGCGAAGGCTGATTGGCTGGGGCGGGATGACTCCCTCCGCCGATTGGCTCCCGCTCCGGCCGGCGCTGAACGCCAAGGGGGTTGGTGGGCACGCGGGAGATTCGAACGCGCTGTGATTGGAGGAGAAGCGGGTGCTTTTCCCAGGCCGCTGCGCCCCGCTCCCGCCAGCCGGGCCCTGCCCGGGCCCCGGGGCCCTGCCGGGACAGGAGCGGAGGCAGGGCCGGGCGTCTCTGCTCCCCAGCCACCCGTGCGGCGGGAGGCGGCGGGGCCGGGCCTCGCTACTCCCCTGCCGGCGCTCCAGCCCCCGGGCTCGTCTCCTGAGCGGGAAGCAAGTCCGTGGCGTCCCCGTGACACCCTCCCGCCCACGCAAACAGCGCCTCGAGCCGCTCCCGTGGCTGGAGGCGCCCCCAGCCCGCCCCCGGCTGTGGCAGGGACGCGTGGTGCCCATTCACAGGCAGTTTCTTACGTGTGAGCTCTTAAAAATCCCCNTTCCGCCCCAAAGGGAGCCTGCTGTCCCGCAGCAGGCGGGCGGCAGAGGTGCGGGAGCTCAGCCCCACCACACCGGACACTAGCCTCTGCTCCGACTTCTCTACTCCCTCCAGACACAGGATTACAGCCCGAGACTAGAGCCTAAGATGCCTAGCACACCTATACATAGCAGTATATGTTAAGCCTACACATTAAGACTCTACACTAGCAAAGAACTGAATCATCAACACCAGTGAGCACAGCCACAGCCACGGCAGGAGGAGGGAGCAGTTGGCCAGGAACAAGACAAGTCCCAGAGCCCTTGTGTCAGGGAGAGGAGCAGCGCGGCAAAGACGCCGTGCCATGGGCTCCCTCCAACAGCAGCGCGAGACCTTTAACTAACGCTCTCACGTATTGCGGCAGCGAAGCTCCCAAAGGCCACAGCCAAAGCCAACAGGTAACAGAAACAGGTTCGGAACGCAGGAAATCCCAAAGCATGCCTCCTTGTCTTCTTCAGGTGAGCTGGCACAGGGAGGACAGGACAGGTTCCTGTAGCTAGCTCCGGCTGCAATACTTCATGGCCTTACTCATTCTTACTTAGAGGTACAACCTTCAGCTACTCACTGCTGAGACACACAAGACTCCTCCTCAGAACAAAGGTCCGAAACTACTAAATTAAGAAACTCCTGCCCAGACTGAAAGCGAAATCAGCACCAAACACAAGCTATTTGCTCCCTCAGCAAGCCCTGAACCTACCAGTGCGCTGCAAAAATAGCTACGCTGCCAACAAAGCCCACCCTCCCCAGTGCTGTTACAGGGAAGAAAATGACAGAAGAATTAGTTTCGAAGCGGTATTTTCTAACCCAGCGCCGCACACACGCCCCGCTACACCAGATCCCACCCTGGGCTGGTGAGCGGCCTGCGGCCGGGGCACCGGCAGCGCACAGACCGGCCGGGCCGCCCCCGGGGAGTGCCTGCCAGAGCGGCCGGCAGCTCCGCGCCCACACGCCCCGGAGGCCCCCACCGGCGGGCCCGGGAGCGCTCGGTGGCCAGCGCAGGGAGCCCGGCCTCTCCCGAGGCCTCGACCGGGCCCCTCCCGAGCTACCGGCGGCGGGCGGGCTCCACCGGCCTCACCAGCCGGCCCGACAGCACCCGCCAGCCTGGGACAGGCCACCGGGAGAGGGGCCCGCCGGGAGGGCACTGCCCCGGAGCCCCAGCGGGGCGGCCGGGCACCCGCGGGCTGCCGGCCCGGGACCACGCGGCGAAGCCTCCGCCGGGGCCCGGCGCAGCATTAGGAAGAATGAAGCGGCTCCCCGAGGCGCCCGGCCCGGCCCCACACGGACGGGGCTGTCGGCAGCGCCTCCCGGCCGCGGTGCCCGGGCCGGCCGCTCANGCAGCCGCTCGCAGTCGGGTTGTGCGCAGGCCTTTAATGTCGCTCAGAGCCCGTCCATCAGCGCCAGCAGGTCCTCGCCCTTCCCGGAGCTCGCCGGGCGCGGCTCCGCCACCTCCAGCTCCCCCAGGATGCGGGAGAGCTCCGCCCGCCGCCCCGGCTCCTGCGGGAGAGACACCGCGCCTCAGCCCGCCGGCCACGCACCCGCACCGCGGGGCGGCTGCCTGCTAACACGGGCCTTTACTGGGACGTACTGGGCTGTCCTGAGACGTGCCCCACTGCCTGCTAACACGGGCCTTTACTGGGACATAGTGGGCTGTACTGGGACGTGCCCGAGAACCCCTGTAAGAAGGGCTGCAGGTGCGAGGCTGTAACCGCAAGCAGGCAAATGATCCAGTTCTCCACCCTATGCAGCTAAAAACTTGCTCTAATACTTGTCAGGTTTCAAATTCTCTTACATAAAATAGTCACCAAATCCACAGGCTTAGCAGAAGATATTGCCATTACTTATGATCTTAAATAAAATGGGAAAAAATGTATTTTCTAAGTTACTACTCTGGGTGAAACTCAGTTCTTAGCAAGGCAGAAACAATGAGAATCAAAGATCTGAAACGCGCTGCACGTACCTGCGTGGCTTCTATGTTGATAACCTTGTAAGATAACTCCNGGAGCGGGGAAGCGGAGGAGCCAGCGGCAGCATTCCCCATGTCCTGGGCGAAGCACCTTTGCGCTTTACCAGGCAGACGGTGCTGCCCCTTCCCCTCCGAGCTCAGCCCCGCTCCGCTCTGACAGACGTTCATCTCACCCCCTTCCCGTTAAACACTTTCAGAACGGCGGCTGTCTAGCAGGAGGCTGAGGACAGACCACGACCAGCGCCTTCCCCAGCTCAGGACCAGTGTGGCCGGCTCCTGCGGGCGGCGATGCCGGCAGCAGCAGGGCCCCGGACTCTGTGAGCAGTGGAAGGCAAAGCTGTGGGCAGCAGGATGGCTGCGGGAGGCTGCGGCCCGAGCAACAACCCCAGGCTGCGGCTTTGGCCAAAAGGGCTTTGTTTGGCCATCAGAGGAGGGACACGAGTAGCTGCCAACAGAACAGGAAATGAGCCGAGAAATCACAGACCCATTTAAGTGGGGTTATTCATTAGAAAAAATAACCCTGCTCTCCCACAGGCACCGGCCAGTGGAGCGGCAGAGCCCCGAGTCCCGGGGCGAGGTGCCGAGGCGGCTGGCAGTCTGGTTGAAGGGGCAGGTCCATCCTGGCCCTGCTGCAGGCAGGGCTGCGGCAGCGCGGGGCTCACTTGTGCTTGGCACGAGGGAACTCCTTCCTGCCCTTGTCGCGGCCCCCGAAGTAGCGGACCCTGTGGATGGCCTGCAGCTGCCGCTCGATGGTGGCCCTGATGTCCACCTCGTCAGGGATGTGGACGTAGCGGACGTTCCTGCCGGTCACAAAGAGCTCGTCCAGATGGGACACCGTGCCCTGCCTGTCTGTGAAGGTCACCTCAGCCAGTCGCACGTTCATGAAGGCGTCCACGTTGGTGACGCGCCCCGTGGCCGTGCTCTCGTCGCGGAGGTCCACGGTGGTGATGTGGCCGTGCAGGCCCTGCAGCAGGATGACCAGGCTGTTCTCGGCGATGGTGCGCTCCTTGACGGAGTGGCTGACCTCCATCGCGCGGCTGCGGCGGGGAAGAGGGAGACGCCGTGCTGCGCCCCGGCTGGGCGCCCGCCTCCGCACCGCCAGGGAAGCCCACCCTCCTCACCTTGCTCGCTCGTATGCATACATACCACTCCTCGCACACTCACCTGCACGCTGCCCCTCTCCCAAGTCACTCACATTCTCCGTGCGCCCCCACCTTGCACACTGGGGTCCTGGCTGCCTGCTCCCCTTGCACGCTCACTTGCCCACCGCCCCTCTCCCACCAGTCACTCACGTTCTCAACGTGCCCCCCCGCGCACGCACATACGAACAGTCCTCGCGCCCTTGCACACTCACGCACACGCTGCCTCCCCCCGCGCCCTGCACGTGCCCCCTGCACACCGCCGCGCTCGCTCCTCCTCCCCTTGCACACTCACACGCTGCCGCGCTCTCCCCGCGCGGCTCCTCCCCTTGCACACGCACCCCGCCCTCCCCCTCCGCACACGCCGCCCCCTCCCCTTGCACGCCCNGTTCTCCACCCTATGCAGCTAAAAACTTGCTCTAATACTTGTCAGGTTTCAAATTCTCTTACATAAAATAGTCACCAAATCCACAGGCTTAGCAGAAGATATTGCCATTACTTATGATCTTAAATAAAATGGGAAAAAATGTATTTTCTAAGTTACTACTCTGGGTGAAACTCAGTTCTTAGCAAGGCAGAAACAATGAGAATCAAAGATCTGAAACGCGCTGCACGTACCTGCGTGGCTTCTATGTTGATAACCTTGTAAGATAACTCCTCTGGTCTAGTTAATGCAGCGTGTCTTGATTAAAAACATGAAAAGAGGAGTTTGATAACCTTGTAAGATAACTCCTCTGGTCTAGTTAATGCAGCGTGTCTTGATTAAAAACATGAAAAGAGTGCTTAATCTCATGAAGACATACAAATAAATGATAAAAATCAGATTTCATGAGGCTCCTATAGGCATGAAGTTTGGACAATGTCCCTATTCCTACTAGGCAAATTAATGTATTGACCCCAGTTTGGAGACTTTTCCCTGTCTTGGATTTTTTATGCTAAGTGTAGAACAGTGGGAATATCTCTATAGTTGAGGTTAAAAGTATGTAAAAACATTCTGCAGAAATCAGGTAACAAAAAGTCTCATTACCCTTGTGCTCCCTGCCAGGAAGCGGCTACAGTGTTCAAGCCTGTCAGGCTCATCACCTCCAGCAGTTATATTCTTATCTCTGAAATATGAACATTTGGGGGAGAGGAGAGACAAAAGGGCCGAAGGGATGTCTCACTTGTGTGGGGTAGCACTACACACAGATCATCACCTGCTGCTGACCGCCAGTGTCACTTGGAGGGAACGCAAGGCCGTGCATCACAGGAGGCACCAGTAAAGGAAATGGCTCTCCTTGCCGACAGCCGTAATAAAAAGGTCAAGCAGGGAAACTGCTCCTCTTTTGTTCCTGCAGGGACCATCTGGACCAGAATAAGGAAATGCTAAAACCCTGCTATTCTGTCCCTAAAGCTGTTAAGGGCCCGCTCCCCAGGGCTGTCACATGGCACTACATCACAAACCCCAGACCAAGAAGGACTCGAACATACTCTTCCTCCTCATCAGTTGTGAACAAATTCAGTCGGAATCCTGTCTCACTGCCACCAGGTTTCTCGATGTCCAGACCTCCCAGCAGTCTGGCCAAAAAGTTCAGTTCTTCTTTAGCAAGAGGGTTAGGGGCTATATTCTCCTGCAGAAAACAGCAATGGGTTCATTGGTCAGGTTACCAGGGAGATGAGGACTGTAATAATTTTGTGTTTTCCGATATTACATAAATGTTCTTCAGAGTGATATAAATATATTTCTGCATTGTTAATGGTACAGATTGTGCAGATAACTAGTAATTATCAGCTATATATTTAAAATGGTTGCTTGAATTTATAGACCCAGGACAAGATAATTTTTCAGCTAAATTGAACAGCTGAGAAATCTGTAAAACCAGCTTTCTGTTTTCTGAAGAGATTAAAATAGGAAGCAAGTACACCACTGCCTAAGCCTGTGTGTAAGATTCTTTAGGAAAACGTGCCCTTCCCCTAGCTCAGAAGGGATGGTGGAGGATTGGATGGGGCTCTGAGAGGAACTAAACAGGTTCCCCCAAATTTATCCTGTAAGTGTAGACTAAAAAGATGGTTATTGTTTCCCTGAGAAAGGAGATGAACAAAGGGGAAGATAGCGCAACTATATAGTAAATGATGTGGAGATGATGGATGTGGGTGTTTCATTCAGTGTTCCCATCTATTAAAAGCCAAGGGAAACAGAATGTAAAACCTGGTGGACGTGGTCAAACTGTTCAAAGGAAACGCTCCCACCACGTGTGACCGGCTGCAGGACTCGCTGATACAGACTAGTTAATCAGTTAACTAGTGACAGGAGCAGAACAACACTGACCTTTGCATGTGATGCCAAGTTTTTGGATGATGCTGACATGTGTGTCTCTACTTGCCGACTAACACTGTACCTAGAGAGAAGAAGAGAGGAGAAAGAGCAACCCGTTACTTGTATGTGATGCAGGAACTGGAGGGAGCAGCACAGGATCTAAATATGATTTTAGGATATTTTTCTGAAGACTGTAAATAACTGAAATGAGAAGTTACAGTTCACTTCTATGGAGTATTGAGGCATCAAATGTGCAAGTGACAAAGCTGTAAGAAAGAACATTGCTTTCTCTTATTCTGTGAATGGAAAAATTACACAAGACAAACATGGAGAAAAGAAAAGATTTCTTGAACACAGTTAAAATTAAATTACATTTCACAGAATATGCAGTACCAGATGAGAACACTCTTTACTCAGCTCTACTGTAGACATAAATCGAACTTTTGCTCTTTTCCACAGCTCTTTATACACATCTATCCACATGCATTCTGTTTCAGGCCATCACTTTGTAAAGAAGTCAAGCTGATAATAGTGAAAGAGGGAAAAATAAATACACAAGGCTGAAGGCGTGCTTCTGAACAAATCCATAACCATCGAACGTCATGTTTCTATGTAGGACAACAACGACTTACATATTTGTTCCAAGTTTGAGGACTCTGTCTCCATAAAGATCAAAAGATCCTTCCCTTTGTGGAGCAACATAATTTCCATCAGTGGTGAACTCAGTTCTTTTAACTTCATCTCCATTGCGATTAAACATCCTTAAAAACAAGTCATTATTGAAACATATTTAGTAGGTTTTTTATTGATTTTCCGTACTTCCTCTGCTTACTGTACAAGAGAAATGGGAATAAAACCCTATTCTGTATGTTGGTGAATGGATAAATGACTAATAGTTTGCTGGAATAGAGAATGCCAGAAACAGCTTAGTATTTCATTGCTGGGTGACTTAAGTCCCAAATCCTGCCCTTTAAATTGTACGTACTGGAGGTTTAGCTATCGCTGCAACATGAATGACAGTCTAAGCTCGGTTCCTATTAGACCTCTGGGACTGACTGTTCCTCCGTGAGCAGCCATACATGCAAGGCACTGCAAACAGTATCAGCAGCGGTTCAGAATTCACCTGATGAGTCCTGGAACTTCTGTACCCCAAGGAACAGGGCCTGATATTGGCAACACAAAGCGACCATTAGAGTTCTGCACTTTATCCTTCAGAAAGATAGAGACCTGCAAAAGAATACACCACCTTGTAGAAAATCAAGTACATATCTTCTGATCTGAATTCTTCGAAGTCTGACCTTGTAGCTTTCCTGCCTAGACGGGGATTGGTTTCCTAAAGATTTTGATGTATATATAGAGACTATGATACAGGCCAAAGCCAGTAATGTAGAATTGTGGTCCAGAGGATGGGCACACTGATGTAACATAAAAAAAAAAGTGTACTTTTTATGCACTTGAATATGATCAATTTATTTAGAGAGTATCAAGCCCATGACTTCAGGTTCAGGTTCTCAGTTTCATATCAAGTTTCTACTAAAAGGAAAAATATATTTATCAACTAGCAAACCCATACTGGTAGATATTCCTTTTTTCATAACATTTTATAATTGAGTATTATTGTAGTAAATGCGCTCAATTTGTAAAATTTTGAAGATTGAAATTGCAAGCACATCAAGATGACAGAAAATCTAAGTAACAAACCCAAACTTACAGTGTAATTATGACAAGATACCTTCGTATTCTAGCCACAAACTCCCTTCTGTTCTTACTGACTAGTTATATTGGGCTCTTACCCTTATGTGCATGTCCTGAAAAAAAATGAGGAGTGTTTGCCTGATGAGCTGAAATTCACCAGCAGAGAGACAGCTGTATGTCTGGAAAAGAAAAACCATCAAGTCAGGCTTTACAACTGTACCAACCCAGGTAAAGGTGGAAGCAAGTGTATGAGAATACTGCTAGCCAAAAATGGTACGTGTACGGCAGGGAAAGCAGAAATTATATAAGGGGGGCTGCTGGTCGTTATCAGTAATTATTATCAATGACTAAGAGTCTGATTTAATTTCTGCTGAAGTCAGTGGAGACTTTGACCGGGCTAAATAAGCAATGTACTGATTTAAACTGGGCCAGTAGAAAAATAACACTTGACTCATAGACATCTCCCTCTCCAGAAGCCCTCTGGAAACATTTCATGACTTCCCAGAACTTTTAACATTTTATGAAACCAGTTCCCTTTCACTGGGACACTCATATTCTTTGTCCAAAGAATTACAGCAGTTACATGAGCAATAGTTGCTAACTGGGAGGCCAATTTGTTTCCCTCAGGTTAAAAAGAGGAGACGGTTATTTGGATGGTTCTCTGAGGTTGAGAACATATCAACCTCCAAAGTGATATGGCACTTACTGATGTAGTATTTAGTCTCTAAGGTTAGCTTGAAAGAGGGAGAAAAAATCTCAAACAACAGTGCGTCCCACCATTTTTCTAAGGATTCTTACTTCAATCAGCTGTCGGAAAGTTTCGTCCACCTGGTTCAGAATGCCAGGAGAATCACGTACGAAATCCTTGATCGCGTCCAGGTGATTGAATGTGACCAGCAGAATGTCTTTGGGCCGAGGGCACAGCAGCACTTGGTATTTGAAAGCCATAGTCATGAGGTCATACAGCTGCAAAGTAACACGGGGAAATTTTGGTTCCGTCACAACACAGAGAGTGACACCACTTAGGTAACTTCACGTTGATGTAGAAAGGGATTTAGACACTTAGGCTAGCACCTGCCTATGGTAAGAAGAACCGTTTTAGCTTTGTTTCCTAAGAAAAGAAGACCTCTACGATCACATTGTCAGCCCTCCTGCTGGTATCTCTAACTGCCTTTAAAACTACGGCCAGTTTCAACACCACTGACACCCGGGCAGAGGTCTCACAGGTAATATAGGCTCTACGTTTTTTTTCAAAATCATCTGCTGGATATACTGTTTGCAGGCAAAAATTCTAACACCTGCAACTGCAAAACAGTGAGTGTCAATATAGAAATATATGTATTTATACATACCCATGTATGTATATATTTTTAATACATATAAAAATATCCGATAAAGAATGTGTACTGAACCCCTTAAAATCAAACATTTACACATTAAAGCAGAAATACTTAGTTCTGAAGTATCTGATACTACCATGGATTTCCCCAAAGCTTCCTTGGCTGAGAACCATTTTTACAAAGAAAGCAAATGAAAAGAGGGCTGTTACAAAATGCTTCAGAATTACAGTGATGTAAAACCACGTACTAATTATTGCAGTCAGAAACTTGTGAACGGTGGCACGGAAGTACAGCGTAGTCAGGACGGGGCAGGTAGTCTTTTTTACCTTGTCCATGCTTGCCTGGTTCAGTCTCATGATTGAAGCGTGAGCTAGCCGGTCGTACACTGTGCGCAGGGCTTTCTTGGAATAGAGGTCCTGTAGCTTAAACAGCTCTTCCATAAATTTTTTATTGAACATGGTTGTGATGATGTCATTCATAACTGCAAAGACAAAGAGTCTCTGTATTTTGCTTCAGAAACAGCACATTCATCTGATTCATTCCACACCGAGAACTTGAACACTGACAGCTGTGAGGATTGACATGAATGCTTACCTGTGAAAACGAGGTACATAGCCACAAAAGAAAAAAAGGAGGAGGAACATCACTTCTCAATGTCAACATTTTTCTCAATCCCACATTGGTCTATGTGAGCAGCACGATTCCTGCCGACTGTCCCCAGGGGCAGAAATGCTACTTGAGCTGTAGACAACAAACCCTGTTTTCCAGTGGGAGCAAGACTGGTTTTGTTGCCTTGTTTTTACAGCAATGGTGAGCACTTTTCCCTTTTTAAATAATCTTTTTTATAGGCTACTTGGGCATATATTATCTATAAAGGCTACAGTTCTGCTTCCCAAGAAGACTGTTTTGCATCGCTGTAGATTTTTGCAAACTATAGCTAGCTGATTCTGCCTGTTCTCTCTTTACCCTTTGACATTATTAGTCTATTTTTCCTTCTAAACGGAAGCTGCTGAATGATTCAAGGCTCCTTGAAGTATTTGTGTTAAAGGGATTAACACTTGACAACTATTTAAGGAAACATTTATAACACTGGGATCTACGTGAGGCCATCCAGGGCTCTTACACAGCAACATCTGTGAATACTAGAGCAGTTCAAAAGCGCAGAAGTCCAAACTTCCTTACGCGTGCTTCATTTTTTTCTGTGTAAATTTAGACACGGAATTGTTACGTGACTTACTCAAGAGTATGTAGAGATCAGGAGTGCTGAATGTAAGGACTATGCATTAAAAGCTGGATAAGCAGAGCAAAGAAGATAGAAAACATTTTGCAGTGATTCAAGCAGATGCACTATCTTAGGTTTTGTGCTGGATCTGATACTTTTATCATATACCTGATACATTCTGCAGAGTTATCATAAATAAGCATTTATTTCTCTATCAAAAAAAAGTTAAATAAAAATTTCAATTAATAGATTACTGTATAAGCATAATTTTCCTAAGCAGATGACTGTTACTGAAGCTCATAATGCCAGCTGATTCTTATGGATTAGAAAAATCTCAGTGGAAGAAAAAAAGAAAAAGTGAACATACAAGTAGTGGTAGTGATCAGCTATTTGAAGTACTGCTATAATTATTCATCGGTGGGTTCGACAGCTGGCTTTTCACAACTGTGGTACTGAACCTACACAAACAGCCAAAAGAAAGTAAATGTCCCAGTCACTTCACCTTTTCTTAGATGATTATTAACTCTGGGGACATTGCTAGGTATGCTGTAGGCGCTGAGAACCTGGACACGGATAGCTATTTTCCTGAGGGCAAGTGCCTTCTGATGAGAAACTCTCTGCCTGCTTAAACCTGATGTTCACACGTTTTCTCCCACACTGTTGTACATCACTGGTGACACACACATTTCAGCACTGCGCTGTACCCAACGGCGCTCACTAGTTCCTGTTTTAAGTACCAAAACAATACAGACAGGTCTCAGCTCAGTTTCTGAGCAGCATGGATTACAAATACACTTTGTAATTACAAATGGGAAAAAAATCCCCCCTCTTCCTCGCTTCTTTTCAAATAAACTGTCCATAAAACAATCCCTACTTGCAGTTTGAGGCAAAAATACTTTTTTCAGTGGAGAAAATCAAATACAGTGTACCATTGTACAGTATATATTTCATTTTGCAAGTAATCAGCTATGACAAAAATAAGAACTTTTGCCATATACTCTATCAAGAAAAATATTTTTAAGTTGCTTGCATATGTTGTCTGCACAAAGGCTTCTCCTCCATTTTCGGAGAGTCACTAATAACCAAAACTGTCAGGAGACAATGTCCCAGTATGCTGACTGCAGCTGGTAGATATTCGCAATGGAATCGGAAGATTTGCGTTAATCACACACCCAGCCTTACATAAATTACCTTCTGAAATTAAAACCTCTTGTATTGGCTATAAAAGGAACTGAGAAAGACATTAAAAAATCACAGCAAAGGGCAAATCTCACACGGTATGTTTGATAACGACACAGCAAAGAGATCTTAGAGCGCAGGTAGTCCCTAGGGAGATACTTGCACCATTCTAACAATGGAAAATAACAAAGAAAGGAGCGTTAGCTCAGGAAAAATGGCACGCCAAGCAACATAGCATAAAAGCAATTTAGCAGAGAGGGGTTTCATCAACTGGGATGGGAAGAGGGAAACCAAGTATAGACAATGCGATGGACAGAAGAGAAGCTGAGGATTTACGGTGGTTTTCGCCTACATGTGCCATGTCACTATGACAGACTCGTTCCAACGTCTAGCGCACTGTCACGCACGTGGCTCGGATGCATGACATGAGACTGGAGTCTTTACACCTGGGTTATGCTCATGCTTCCTGGAGGACGTTCAAGGCAGCAGAGGGAATGTTACGAGTCCAAAACAGTCACAAATTCTACTTGCAATAGGTTTATCTTTTGTAGCAAGGTCAAAGGCAGGCGAAGCCGCCTTGTCATGGCTTCATCAGCAATAGGCTTGGCTGGCTACATCTTGTAACTCTTCAGAGATTGCCCCAAGAGCAGTGCTCATGGGCAAACTTTTTTCTCTCACAAGAGAAGCTGACTGGTCAACATGGGATCTGCATCTGTGCTGCTACTATCTAAATATGATAAAGCGGGCTTTTATACAACTTGTCATCATTTTGGATGTGACAGAAGAGGAATACGGAATCTTTTAGACTTCTGAGATATTAAATGCTGGAAAAAAGTGTTCTTGGAAACAGCACGTAACAGTAGCAAAAAAAACCTGGGGCAAACTCCAGGATATCAGTATTTACCTTCAGTAAATGCTCAAAACCTACAAGCGATGCTTATTTTGAAAAACATAATCATAACCCTGATCTCTCTTAAAAAAGGGCTGCTCAAAAAGACACTGAAAGTTCTACACATGTTCACCTAGCAAAAAACCTGAGATAGTTCAAGAGATTTATTTCCTCATCCAGCTCCTTACCACACCCCTTTGCTGGAGGCTACCATTTCAAGGCAGAGCCCAGAAGGAAACGCACGCTCACACCTCAGCTGCTCCACTGCAGAACCTGATGTCTCAGCTCAAACTCACCTTCTGAGATAATTTCAGTCAAGATGAGCTTGGCTGAAGCGTGCGCACCTGCTCCTTTGTGATCACTCTGCTGCAAGGGTGGTGACCGCTAGCAGAGATGGATAAGCAGCTAGGATGGAAATGCCTTAAATCTTTCCTGGAGTTCACCTGTCAAAACCCTAAGCAATGAATTAGAAAAAAACTTAGAAAAATGCAGCATACATAATATTCCTGCATTTAAGCAGGAAAACAACCTTCACAATGCTCGCACAATTACATGCTTGCATTAATACGATGCTGGAAAAATATAATATCCTTTTGGCTAGAAAGACTGCTATGATAAAAAGTTTTGATCTATTTATAGTCTTGGTTAAATTAACAGCTTATTTTTGAAGCCATATGATTTTGAGATATTGCCTGTTTTTTCTAAGATCTATAGTTAAAGTGCATTGTAATGAGCAGGTGAGTTTTATTATTCATCTTTGACACTATGACTAGAAGGCTGCAGGAACAGCATACGGTGTGTCCACGTAGGATGAGCCTCATGTGTGCATGTAGTGGTGTTCGTCTACTGCATGCAGCTAGCAGATTACAGTACCTCGTTTCCTGTCCACATCTGTCCATTCATCTACACGAAGCATATAAAACAAAAACATCAGTTCAAGAAATAAGAACAATAGTTTCAAAGAGAATAAAAGAAATAAGCTAAAAAAAAAAAATCTAACTAACGGACTTTGGTTTTTCTCATCAGCATTTAGCGCTTAACAAGAACGAACTCTTCTGTCACTTGACATCTTTCACTTTCAATGAGCACGCAAAAGATGAAACCTTGCCCGCCCCTTGGAAAAAATCTTGTTGCTTCAATGGAGATAAAATTTTACCCTTGATTGAATCTTAACATGTTTTGCATTTAGCTTGGAAAGTTTTCAGCTGCTTTTTGTACTTATAAGTGAACAGTATTTGAGTGAATAGTTTTAAGCCTTAACAAACACCTCAGTGCGGATGAAATCACGTCTCAGTAAAATTAACGCCCGATTTTTTGGAAGACAAAATACATGTGTGGATAAACTAGTACAGATCTAATTCTCCTGCTGAGATATTCCACCAAGTATGGCTAATTTAGTTTAAGCTCTAAACTTAGACCTACATGAACAGTAGTAAACTTCTGTCAGATCATTCTCTGAAGACACGTATGAATAAAAATCGCACTGCTGTAGTGAAACCTTTGCTATTGTTTAGCACTTCTTCCCATTGGATAGGCAGGAGAAAGAAAAAAAGTAACAACCTCTTCAGTGCTGAGTTAATACCAAGTTGATTTTTTATTACAAAATACTACAGCTTCCCGAAGCGCATTCCCCATCCCACGACAGAAAGCTGTAAGAATTTTTAAAAGCAAAGCTGTTTCAATTTAAAAGTGGTAAACAAAGAGGTGCTCAGCTGTAAGCTGGATTTTTTTGCATGCAGGTGAATGCACAGGGCTCTACTTTTATGATAATTTTGACAAAATGCTAGACTGGCAAATTTTTATAAAAGCCAGACAAGGGTTTCAGGAGCCATATTTATGTTATTTCAAGTTTTTCTTAATTGCGCATGCTTCTTCTGCATAGGCTTTACAAAGTTATTCCTGGAAACTACTTCCCATTGCAAAGCAATCTGGTCTTTCTGAAAGAGCTCAGGACCTGGATTGAGGCACTCAAATCCTGATTTATTTTGCTTACAGAAGTGTATTTCCGAAGCTCTAACCTCTGAAGCAAGTACAGAAACACTGAAAAGTATTTCAATTTCTACCTTATCTGTATGCATGTCCTAGATTACCTTCAATAATACCTTCGGGCAGCTATTACCACAGAAACTTCACGAGAGCTGATTAACTCAACAGGCTTTACTTCAAATTTAAGCCAAGGAGCACACAGGCGATGGATTCCCGCGACAGCGCTGCTGAACCGTCCTGAGGAAACGACGTGCCCCAGGCTCCTTCGGAGGACAGGCGCTGTGATGCTGTTACTTTCCGAGCACCGCTCCAGTAACAGCACAAGTGCATCCCTAGTTATTCCTGTTCCACACAGAGAACCAGCACCACCGGGCGAGCGGGCGCCCAGGGGCGGCCTGTCAGGGAGCGGCCGGCCCGGCTCCTCTGCCGGGGGAGGGCGGGGGGAGAGCGCTGCCCGCGGGACGCGCACCGGCACCCGCCGCTACGGCGGCGCCGCTCCTCCAGCCCCTCGGGGCCAGCCCGGCATCGCCAGCGACTTCCCGGCGCCCTGCGGGGGGCCCCGGCAGCGGGCCGCAGGGAGAGGCCCCGCACGGCACCGACAGGCCGCGGGAGCCCCGACGACCAGAGCGACCGCCGCGGAGGGCAGCCCCCGGCGCAGGACCGGCTCCGGGAGGGGCCCCGGCCGCCCGCCGCTCACCTTTGCGGGCCTTCTCGCCGGGGATGCTCTGGGCGCGGAGGCGCTGGTCCAGGATGTAGAGCATCTCCCCGCCCAGGTTGAGGAACAGCAGCGGCAGCGTCCGGGCCGACATGGCGACCGCCGGCCCCGCCGCCGCCGCCGCCGCTGTTACCGGGCAACCACGGGGCCAATCGGGAGGCGCCGCCTTGGCCGGCTGGGCCACGGGTGCGCGTGTAAGCCCCGCCCCTGCGCGTGCGCACAGCCCGGTGCGCGTGCACGGCCCCCGGCGCGAGCGCAGAGCCTCAGCAGCGAATTCCGCAATACCGGTTTCACCAGCTCTGGCGCACGAAGGAAAGGACTTGCGAGGCGAGGATTAAAGTCACTTCAGTGCAACGGGGAGGGCGCAGCGCTCCCTGCAGCCTCCCCGGGTAACGGGTCTGCCCCGGCCGGGAGCGGCTTCGCTGAGAGCTGCAGAGTGGCCAACAAGCGCCGCTGTGCTCACATCTGTAATTCTCCTTCAGTCACCACCGACAGCGTTTTTGGTGTGACAGACATCACCAAGTTTGAGGATGACGGATGATTTCCAGAGAACGAACACTAATGTGTAAGTCCGCTGGGAGATCACGGACTTGATGATTAACACGATTTCTACAGCTGCAGAGCTCTGGATCAACCCGCGCTTTCCTGCGAGAAGGAATGGCGCTTTGAGCTGTTGTCAGGGCTGCTTCGTTTCCAAATAAGCAGCATTTCACCTCATTCTCTCCCCTCATTTGTCATCCCACAGCCCAAATCCCTGCCGGACGCTGCCGAGCAGCTGGGTCGATGCTATTTGACAGTGCAATCCTACAGGCTCGCCGGGTAACGACCGGGGACAGACGCTGCTCGGCGGTGTTCTCATTTAAAGACATCTCTGCCTTCCCTGCCACGAGGCGGTGGCTCCCCAGGTACTCCTCTCGCACACATCAAACTGCTCACAACAGTCCTTCGCAGCAGCCTTAAATTAAACTTCTAAGACACTTAAACCACTCACTCCACTTTTCTGGGTGCTCACCATGGCGCAGATCATGCACGCACAGAAGCAAAGAGGCCACATGTCTTCAGGAAGTTATTTATTGTTGAAGAGACTGGCTGTGTCGCAGCCCCGAGGTGCTGCTACACGGGCGTCCCCTCGCACTGCGCCTGTTTCTCCTTTGCCGCTCTCGCTCTTGCTTGCCACTCTCTTCTCTGCTTTAGCCTCTCTGCTGCTCTCAGCTTCCGCGCCTCCTGAAAAACCTGCGGGAGGAGCACAAGGAGGTGAGAGAAGGGGAGAGACGACGCTGCCTGCTGCCGAGCAGAGCTGCTCCACCACCGCTGCTTGCTGCAGCCGGCAGCACGCATGCGAGTTCCTGCAGCAGAGGCCGGGAGGCACGCCGTGCAGCAAGATCAGCTCCTGCCCGCGCGCTTCCCCCGGGACTCCAGCCAGCCCTGTTTGCAGGGTACCATTCGGAGGTATTCCACTGGTAATAATTTATTGAGCTGAAATTTAGTATTTACAGACTGAAGGCACATCCAGCTTTTTGATTCTGCTCAGTTACCTTAAGGTGTATCACACACAGCCGTTACACCGATGCATTTAGAGCAAAAGAGAGCAGACAGTGGGTGTACGCACATTTCTGTTCCAAAGCTGCCATCAGATTTAATTGTCTCACAAATCAGTTCCCCATACCAGGCTCTGAAAGGAAGCTGTTTTGAATCATATATTTCTGAGCAAACTAGTAGCACAATTTGAAGTTCTGAGGCACGGTACATCCACAGCACATGCGTCACTGCCCACTACATAACTGTCTTTTGTGGCGTTCTTTGCCGAGCTTATATATCGCTCTACAGACATTATCATTGTCTCCTCAAATTCAAAGCATGGATTCAAAGGACTTATCAGTCTTTTCCTACTGACTTAATTGTGCCCTTCTATGAGGAGATTTCCTACTCCAGCGACACGGCTCTCTCTCCGTACGGCTCCGTACCTTGAGACAGAAAGCCTTCTTCACCACCCAGCGCTTGGTGATCCTTCTGCAGTAGGCCGGGGGCAGGGTGTACTGGATATTCAACTGCTTGCAGGTGTTTTCAAAGGTATCATAGCGGACACGGCGAAGATATGCAAGTAGCTTCTTCCGGCGATCTATATCCATCAGCATGCGACGACGGTTATTTTTATCCTGCAAAGGACTCAACGTTCACTAGACTGCAGAGAGATTATACTTCCATTCCAATAAATTACTTAGAATAGACCAGATTATGGCTGAAAGGAAACAATCAGGTTAAGGACAGTATCTTAGAACAATTTTTCTTGGCAGATACTGCAAGCACATTAGGTCACTACAAGGAGATCTGAGATGACTTAATTTGCTTTTCACTGAAATGGCTTTCTTCATTCTGTGTCTGCACCTTCCTCCCCCAACCCTGAAGACTGTTTTCAACTTGTACACAGTTTCAGGCGGCGGCAAAAGCTGCAATGGCTTGGAGGCAAAGGCTGTAGGGAAGGTCTACTGGCTAAAAACTCTGCTTCCCCTAAAATGTATTGTTCCAGAAATAACACAGAAGCATTTACCTTTGTTTTCCAGAAATTAAGTATGAAAATAAAATGTGACTCAGCTCTATCTGACCATTTGGGTTGTTCTTTGGAAGAGAATATGCGTAGCTTAAGCCATACCATTCAGGGCAATCCCCCATGGGAGAAATTTCCCTATCCCATACAAGCAATTTGTATAAAAAGCAGGCTTCATCCAAGTAGTTTCAAAAGGTCTCTGCTGCTGAAACATTTGGTACAACTTCTGGCTTATAAAAACTGAATTCTATTCTGGTTTACCCTTCAAGCTTTTATGATTAACAAATAATTATGCACTTTTTTCAAATGCAGTTGACTAATCCATTTCCCCCTTTTTGCACTGCAGAAAGTCTCTTTAATAGATCTTGTTCATAAACTTGTAGTTGTGATGTTTTGAATTTGGGCTCTGAACCCAGGTAGCTTTAGGTAGGAAAGTGGTTACTATGACAGTAACACAGTCCTGTCCACTAAAAATGTTCATAGGCAAAACAAAGAGAGAATACAGCTTGCTGAAGCAATAACATTAATTACATTGAAAACTAAGCAGTGAAGCCACATCTGCAGCAAGGATAAATTTAGCTAAACTCCATTCACAGCTATCTGCTCAGCCACTTCCACCAATCCAGTAACAACAAAGAACACACTCCACTCTTCTGTCGGTGAGAATGTAGCTGTGACTGAGCCAGCAGCTTCCCAGACTGGCACCAGGGAACAGTTATAACTATTTTATAAACCTTCTTAGGAAAGCCATAACCCCCAGAATTAAAATCCTTTTGTTCTAAACTGAGAAAACAACCTGAACAGCTGCTGTCTCAGATGTGTGGGCTCAGATTACTGATAGTTACCTTGGGATGCCTCTGAAGATGTTCCTCGTAAGTGCGTATCTTGGCAGTCAACATAGCAACTATAAAGAACAGACATAAGAAGCCGTATGAGAGCAGAGCTTTCCAGGGTGAGACAGTATCATTTGCATTCCCTTCAAATTGCCAGTTGAGGACTGCTGTTCTTATGGGTACACACTGCACCACAGCAAGTATTACTGCACAGCCCTCTGCATAAATGCAAAACAAACCACAAAATATAACCTACATTACCTGAGTCAGAACTATTACTATTATGAAGCTGTTTAATCAGAGGTTAAAATTTTAACAACAGATCATATGAATTTAGCTGTAAAATGCCTCTTGCATTACTGATGACTTTACATTCATTTCACTTCACGTGGTTTAAGCTTTGGAGGAACAGACACAAATTAAGAGGTTCTTTCTAAGAGCAGCAGCCAGCTCTTTGTGATTTCAGGCTTTGGAGAAGGGTGCTGGTGGCATCCTGAGAAACTGGAAGCCTTTATGAATGATAAAGGAGCACATCTTGGTCAATGGCAGCGTGACCTTCGTCCCTGCACTGTCCCTACACTGTGCTTCAGCCAGAGCTCTCTGATGCAGAGGGAAATTTGGGTTCCATGGCTAAATCTAGTCGTTCATTTTGGTAATGAATGCAGTGCAATGCTTCAAGTCATATAAGCACTTCAAGCAGAATAATGGACATGCTGCCTTTGGAGGGTGGCTATGGAACAGGAATTTGGAAATCATCCTAGCAGAATCTGCCAGTAAGTGCATGCACTGTCTCTGCAATGTTCCCAAGCTCTGAGCAGGCCCTCCAGGGCACACTGCAGGCTACCTGCCTCTCAGGTGCTCTCCTACGGAGATTCTCCTAACTGATACAGGAAGCTTGAAGTGCTGGGGTGAGAATAGCTGAATAAAAGCAGAGACGTATCATCTGCCAACAATATCCTTCTACTTTTTTAACTTACCTTGCACCTCAAAGGAGCCATTGTCATTGGGAGACCTCCTGACCTTCTCCACCAGCTGCTGTGTCTTTATTTTCATCTTCTCCTTCTGTGGATAACAGAAGAGAGCTTGTCACTTTCTCAGGAACACTAAAGGTCTGAGACACCCCAGCTCTCTTCCCAAATGCCCAGATAAAGGCTTTGTAATTAATAGCTTTACTCAATGTCCATCACAAAATGTGTAAAAAAGGCTGCAAAAAAGGACCTACTGCTTGTGGGACAGTGCTCAGAGCACAGCAGCGAAGCAGCACAAAAAGATCTCAGTGGAACACAGAATCGTTCAAACAAGAGTCCAGGCACACCTTTCGTCCCAAGATTACAGAAGGGTGTTGAAGAGGCCCCGCTGCTCTCATGAATGGAAGAGAGAACTGAAGCTGATCTCACATGACAATAGCCTTTACTTTTCGCATCTTTTTAAGCCTAAGTTGCAGGCAGCAAAAAATGGTAAGATCTTTGTGCTACCTTACGATTTGCTTACTTTGTTTTCTGGGCATACAAAAAGTAAAAGTAATTTGAAGAACATCTGCTGTCCAGTGTGCGGTTTTCTAGAACAGAGGCCAACCATCAGCAGTAACATAATGCAGCTCATCTCCCCTGTGATTGCCTAATATTTTGCTCTCTCACTGTAGTATGCAATTATTATCATAAAGAAGACTGCATGATACATTTTAAGAGCATACAAGACTTATCACTCGCATGTATTTAATAGCCCCAGATTTGCAGTCACTGAGCAACACTTAAAAATAAATTAAGTGAAGGGCATTTAACAATATAGAGAAGTCTTACACAAATGTGCTTACTAAATTGTCTTTTTTTTTTATGCAAGTAGAATGAAACTAACCTGGCTTGCCATTTCGAGTGACAACAGTCTTTTCACTACATCATCAACACTGCAAGGAGATTGCAGATTAGTTTATAAGCTAGAAACGAAGTATATTTAACAACAAAAATGAGATTAGGTTTTCAGAACATACTAACTTTTCTCAACTTTAATTTACTCTACAAATTTACAGCAACTCTCCTCCCCTCCCAAACCTGTTAGCCATAAACGGTTTCTTGCATTCCTAAGAAAATTCATGGCTGAGATTACAGAAACATCGAGTAGTTTTGCTGCTGTGGGAAGCACAGTTGTTTCAAATGATGATGAACTCTTATCAATTCCAAAAACGTTGTGTGCAAACTGGGTGCTGAAGATTAACCCCCAAGTAGGTGCGCAAGGACAAAATAAGTAATTTTAAGGCTTGCTCCTTCCAAGATTTGTGAAAGTCTCAGTTACGCCACTGGGGGCTCTCCACGCACCACACATGAGCAGGTCTGGAATCAGCATAAAAATGCTAAACTCCAGGTCCAAATTTCAGAAGCAGCCATTCATTTTGAGTTGTTTAACTACACGCTCTCTATCACCTGAGTTCAAGACAGACATAGATTATTTCTAAGAAGATTATTTCTAGTATTTCAAGATTATTTCTTTTTTCTATGGACTACAAAGTCCACAGAAGATGTGGGCAACCAGCGCTTAATCTCACATTAAGTAAACAAAAACCTTGCATAACCCTAATCAGCGACTGCTTTTCCAAATTTGACTTTCAAAATGACTTTGTAATTTTTCTGCTAAATTGCATACCACTGATCACAGAGCATTAATTAATTACTGAGCAGTGACAGCTTCCACGTATTGTGGGGGTGTGTGTGTAAGATCCAAATCTCTGAAGAGAATAGTCGTTCCCTTTCCCTGTATCATACCTATTTATTATTGGGACATTGGCATAATCTTTCTTCAGCATTGTGGGAGGAAGATCATCCAAATGGCTGGGGATGTCTACAAAGAGAAGATTAACATTTGAGGAAGAGCAGTACAAAGTCAGAGCTCTGAATAAGCTTGCAAACTACACCAGAGGAAGCAAGTTGCAAAGAAAATAGACTGTATGCTCCAAACAAGAAGGAAGAACTTAAGAGATCAAGCTGAGACATCAGGAAATGAGTGAATAAAATTGGGGCCAGTCTCTTGACTTCAGCACTCTGGATTTACAACATGGTGTATAGTCCACCAAGATCAGTGATCTCTTGCTAATGACAGTTCCTAATTTCCCACACACTTGTGAGCTGCTGAATTTTCTGAGTAACTTTTGAGCTTGCAAGGAATTATTTCTAGAAGCACAGAACCACAAAAAAGTTTACAAAGGGACCTTACCGAGTTTCTAGTCCAATCTCCCCTTTAAAGTGGGACTGTTGTCATTTCTTTGTCTAGCAAAGCCTTGAAAACCACTGAGGATGGATATTCCACAGCCCCTCTGTGAAGCGTTCCCACGCTCTACTGCCTTCCCAGTGAATCCTTTTTCCTTTTGGGTCCAGCTGGAACATCTCCGAGCTGCTATTTGGGACCACTGCCCCTCATTACATTGTTTGGCACTACCAAGAAGAGTCTGGCTCCCTCACCCTTGATGATGAGCTCTGCATCTTTAAAGTGAAACCCACCAATTTCTCCAAATACCATCTCTTCCTGCATTAGGGTACCGCTCTGGTAATGTCAACAGTAAAACATTTAGCCACATGGTCCCATTAATCCTGACATACCTTTCCTCTTTCTTCTCACAGGTCTGGCGTAACATCTGGCTGTCTGAATAAAAGGACTGCATGCTTGATGGAAGAAAACAAAGATTTATCAGACTTGCGTGCACTTTTTTAGCTACGTACAGATTAAATACTGCTTAGTTTGTACTAGAAAACTAGTCAGAGTACTCAGACTCGAAGGGCCAGTGGCCAGCCAGGTCTTTTCTCCCAAAGGAGCATGGAACAGTTCAGTTGGTTCTCACACTGGTGTTAAAACAAACAGGCAAAGCTGTGCCACTTCAGGGTGATCTGAACCCAAATGATAAGAAGAACAGAGCAGCAGGAAGAGATTACAGAGACTGAGCAGAGAGTGCCAGGGCTCCCCAGCTGAACTGTGTTCATTCAGAGGGTTTAGACTGATGAACTAATCCAAGCAATTTCATGTGCAAGTTAGATGGGCTGCCCTGGACTACCCCAGCGGCAGAGGCAGAGAGATCTAGAGACAACCTTTGACCAGTACAGAGATGAGAATTATGAATGAGAATATTCATCAGCAGCCTGAACTGAGCCGTTCTTTGACCTTTCAAGAACGAACTCTTCCAACTGCTCTTTCAAGGCCCCTGCTACTGGAATCAATACCTGTTTCAGGTTAGTCACCTGTGCCTCAAACATGTTTTCAAGTACAGACTTTGCCAGTCCACGTACCTGCCTGCAAATGGAACTGGCCAAGCAGCAGGCGAGCTCAGCTCTGGATCGGTAAGGCGCCCGAGCTGTGCGCGGGCTGCCGGCACACGCCGTGAGCGCCGGGCCCTGCACACCCTCCATGCTTACGGTGCGGCAACGGCGTGTGCAGAAGCCAGGCCAGGGCTCCAGGCCAGGGCTCCAGGCCAGGGCTCCAGGCCGCACCTCGGCCAGCTCACAGCAGCTTCGCCTGACAGACCCCTGGCCTCGGAGCTGCCCGAGCTGCTCCAGCAGGTCCCGCCGTGCGCAGGGCAGGGGCAGCCCGCAGCCCCCGGCCCTCGGCCCGGCTCCCCGCCCGCGGCACGCTCGGGGCCGGCCGGCCCTGGCCCCTGGCCGCTGCCCCAGCACNNNNCCGCCACCCCGGGCCCCGGCCGCGGCGGAGGGTCCGCGCCCCGCCGGCCGCTCCGGGCTCGTCCCGCCGCAGAAGCGTCCCGGGCCGTTCTCAGCGCGTCCCCGTTTATTGCGGGAGGGAGAGAAGGGGATGCACACAGCACCGGCGCTAGGCCCCCCCCCAGGCCTCAGGCGCGGCCCAGGCCACCCGCAGGCCCCGGGGGAGGCCCGGGGCTGGGTCCGTTAGCGCTGCCCGGCCCGCGGCACTAAAACGTCCGGCAGTCGTGGAGCTCCTCGTCCCCGCTGATGCGGAGGCCCTGCAGCAGGGGGAAGGTGGCGGGCGGCTCCTCGGGGCAGCCCCCGTCCCCCGGGCAGCCGTGGGGGGCGGCCCCGAGGAACCACAGGTTCTCGTAGGGCTTGGGGCTGGGGCTGGGGTCGAGGAGCAGGGGCTGGGTGGAGCTGGAGCGCAGGTAGAGGCGAGGCAGGGCGTGCTGCTGGCCCTTGTACCCGTCGCCCGCCACCCGCGCGTACTGGACGGTCTCCCCGCTCCCGCCCGGGTCCTGGCACGGCTCCGCCGCCGCCCAGCCACGGCCCGGCGTGCCGGCTCCCTCCTGCCGCACGTAGGGCTGGGGCAGGGCGGGGAAGGTGCCGGTGGTCTCGGTGGCGGGCTCCTTGCCCCAGGCGGACGGCTGCTTCCCCGCCACCCTTTCGAGCACTGTGACGGTGGAAATGGTCGCCGGGCTGGGCTCCCTCACGCCGGGGACCTGCAGAAGCTCCTGGAGGAATGGCGTGGGGTCACGGCCTCTTTGCAGTCTGCGGCCCCTCCTCTGCCCCCCTTCAAGCACCACACGAGGGAAGCTGCCTGCACCCCTGTTCCCCGTCCCAGCGTGGCCTCGCGCCCTGTGTGCTGTGCCCTCCGCACCCTGCAGAGCGCAGAGCACGGCCGGAGCCACGGGGCTCCTCACGGGAGCGATGCCCGGGTGGGGAGCGGGGAGCCGGGGGGAGCCGCCGTCCAGGTCTCACCTGCTGCAGCTCTGCTGGCACCCACTTGCCCAGGCTGCTGTTGGCAGGGTCGGGGACGCTGGGCCAGAACTGCTGCTTCACCCTGGCGGCCACAGGACGAGGGGAGTCAGCGAGGGAGACTGAAACCTGCGGCCGTGGGGCTGACCTTGCCCCCTCCGAGCTCACAGCAGGAGGCTGCCGCTCCCCGTGTCCACCCTGTCCCTCCAGCAGCCAGGCTGCGGCCAGGGCCACCGCAGCCACTGGGGACAGAGATTCCCAGGGCAGCCCAGTCCGGTGCAGGGCCGGTCCAGCCCGCGGTGGCTCTCGGTACTCACCGCCCGTTCTTCTGGAAGCAGATGAGCAAAAGTATAAGCAGGACAAAGATCAGCCCCAGGGTCAGGAATAGGAACTGGATTTCAATGTCATCTGGAAAGCGGGCAGGGGAGAGGGTCACAGGCGGAACCGCAGTGGGGCACCTCCAGCCACGCTGTGCCACGAGGCTGGGGCAGGACCCAGGGTCTGGCGGGTCCCCTCCCGTCCCTACACCCCCTGGGTGGCTGCACCCCCTCACCTAGCACCATGGTCACCAGGGTCAGGCTGGTGCCGTTGGTGCCGCCGGCGGCCGTGGATGCCATGATGTGCACTTTGTACAGGGTTGACGGCTTCAGCTCCCGGATGACAAAGGAGCTGAGAGAGGGATTCACGGTGGCGCCTGGGGAAACGTGGGGGCTGTTGGCGCGGTGGGGGCTGCTTGGCGGGTGCCCCTCACCTGCATGGCCCCTTGGGTCTCTGCTGGCAGGGGTCCCATACAGGACCCGCACACACCCCCCGACCCTCTCTGACGAGGGCACGGCGTCTGCTGATGTCCCCAGCCAACACATCGAGGCGGGATGGAGGGCAGGGCCGGCGGTGACGCAGGCAGGACTCACTGGACACGTCTGCGGTGCTGTTGGCCCAGAAGATGGTGTAGTTGGTGATAAAGCCATTCTGCATCTCAACCGGCACCGGGTCCCAGCACAGCTCGGCATCGGACTTGCTGATGCTCTTCAGGTGGAGCTTTGGGGCGTAGGTCGGTGCTGAAACAGAGCGGGACAAGCGACTGGGCGCTGTGCAGAACCGCTGCCTCGGGGTGGGGAACCGGTGCAGGGGGATGCACTGAGTGACAAGTCCCACTCCCGAGGTGTGGGCGCCAGGCCCTGCCCCACGCTGTGCCCCCGTGGGGCTCGGTCCAGCTGAGAGCACCTTCAGAGACAAGCCAAGATCCAGCCCAGTGGGCTGAGCTGTTCTGCAAAGCCCCTGAATTAGGGGTGCGTGGCGGGAAGGCTGGCTCTCCTTTTTGAAAGGCAAAGGCTTGGTGGTGTGGGGCAAACCCCCTGGGGCCCCGAGGGCAGCTGCTGGAGCACACGTACCCTTCTGCTTGGAGTAGGCGGCGGTGTGGATGGGCACCCCTATGGCGTCCTTGTAGAGGGGGTACACCGAGATGTTGTACCGCTGGAAAGGCTCAATGCCATCTGCAACGGAGAGCAGAGGGGGGCCGGGGGTTCGGGGCTCTGGCTGCCGAGAGCCCCTGGCTACCCTGCGCCTGCCCCACAGCACCAGCCCGCCTGTCCTGTGCTGTGCCCCAGGAGTGGATCCAGAGGAAGGCGGGAGGGTGTGGAGTGGGCTCGGGGCAGGGACTGGTCCCGCGGCAGTCAGGAGGGGTGCCAGCCCCTGGAACATCCTCCGCTGCCCAGCCGACCAGGAGGGCAGGGCCCCCCCGGCGGCTCCCGGCTTACCCCGGATGAGGGCTGTGGTGGCAGCCCCGTCACGCTCCATCTGCCAGCAGGCGCTGCAGTGGCCGGGCTCCGAGGACACCCGCTGCCACTCCAGGACGTAGGCGGCCGCCGGGGCCAGCGGTGCCTCCCAGCGCACCCAGAGGCTGCGCTCGCCGCTGGGCACAGCCCGGAGCCCGGCCAGGGGCTGACCTGCATGGGGACAACCAGCCGGGATGATGGGAGAGGGGACCATCTCTGCCGCATCGCCCGCCGGTGCCCCCCAGCCCCTGCCAGGTGCCCTGCTCCTCGCCCTGGCTGCGTGCCCCGCGGGCAGCCTGCTCGGGAGCCCCCCGCTCGCACACCCAGGGAGGTGTCTCCCCCGCAGCGGGGTGAGGGAGCGGCACCCAGTTTGAGAGCTCATGGGAGCCCCAGGGGGGCACGTGGAGATTTTGGACCGCGGGAGGTTTGCACTGCTCTCACCTTTCCTCTCCAGGAGGATGACCTCGGTCGCTGCTGACTCGCCGGCGGCGTTGTAGGCTGAGAGACAGACCTTCCTGGTTCCCACCGGTGCAGAGAAGTTGCACTGGGTGTGGGTGGTGTTGCAGACGGTGGGGGGGTCCCTGCCTCTCCTCCTGGGGCTCAGGGTGACGCGGTACCCCAGCACTCGCCCATTCGCCTCCCGCCGCTGTGGGGCCTGGGTGCAGGCAGGGTGTGCGGGGATGCTCGGTCCCTGCGGGGACGCTCGGTCCCCAGAGCGGTGCCCCAGCAGCCCCCGGCCCCCTCCATGCGCCCACGCTCACCTTCCAGCGCAGCTGCACCTCCAGCCGCCCCCCCGCCCCGGCCGGCCGAGCGCTCCACCACGCGTCCAGCTTCCCCGTGGGGGCTGCAACAGGAGAAGGGCGGGCAGGGAGCTGAGAGGGGCGAGCGTGGCCACGCCACTATAGCTGTGCCGCCCGGCCGGGCAGAGAGGACCCCCTGAGTGCCCCTGCACCCACCTTTCTCATGGGTGGTGTAGTTCCTGCCCAGGCTCCACTCGCTCCAGTAGCCCCGTGCCGAGCTCCGCCGGCACCGCATCTGGAAGTGGTACTGCGTGCCGAAGAGGAAGCCACAGCACTGTGTGGTGCCGGCCTGGCCGATGATGCCAGTGACCTGGTGGCAGCCAGAGCGAGGGCTGTGCTGGCTCCTGCCTCGAGCAGCCAGCGCAGGGTCTGGCCCCCGTGTGGGTGCTGTGCAGGGTGTGCGAGGGGGGACCTTGCTGTCCCCCTCCCATGCAGGCAAACCTGGCAGAGCTCGGAGGGGAGGGTCCCGGCTCCTGCTCACTTGCCCTCCCCGGTCCCGCTCCCCAGCATCGCTCACCAGAGCCCAGGCAGGGTCCTCGGGCGCCCGGTAGCGCAGCTCGCACTGCAGCTCCATGTGCGCGTTGCTCCGCACCACCTCCCAGGCCAGGGCGACGCAGTCGGTCTGGAAGGGGATGGACTGGATGCTCTGCAGGGCTGGGGGGTCCAGCTTGGCTGGAGGAAGAGCCGGGGAGAGAGCTGGAAAGGTGCTGCAGCGGGTGGTGCGCGGGGCCACGGCCTCGCACGGGGCTGTTGTTAATGCCACGAGCCGCAGCTGGGGCCCTGGCCTGCCCGGACGCCGAGGTGAGGATGGGGAGAAACCACTCCAAAACATTTAGGAGAACGGCTTGTGGCAGGGGACGGGAGCCAGTGTGTGTCCCTGCCTGGGACACAGGGCGATGCTCGGGAGCACAGCACTGACGGCGCTCCGCAGCCCGAGCTCCAGGTGGGGTTAACACCCACGCAGGAAAAACAGATCCTGTGGGACCCGAGGTCTGGTACTCGGCCAGGGGAACCGCGCGTTTGGGTCTGCCAGGGGGTGAGAGCCCAGCACGGCTGTGGGAGGGCTCAGCTGGTTCGTGGGCAGCCCTTCCCTGGGTGCAGAGCAGGGAGGACAAGTCGCACCGTCTGGGAAGGTTCCTTTTATAAATAGTTTATAGGAGCTGGATATATTATTAATAGACCTCCTGAATAAATGGGTAATCAATTGCTGGAGAGAGTTGTAGAGTGCAGCAGGTCAACTGGCGGCTTATAACCCGCCAGCACACGCTGCTCAGTCTGTAACGTGGCTTTGGCACCTATTCCTCCCGGCAAGCCATTTATCATGGGAACCTGCCCGTAAAATATGACCTAAAAGCCCGTCGTGCTTTAATGGCACTCTAATACCCCTCTCTCACTGCTGATGAGCTTCCCCAGCCCCTGACCTCCGCACGAGGCGGGCGGCTCCAGCCGTCACTCACCAACGTCCATGGGGTCGATGCAGAGATGCTCCGACTCGGCCGTGCCCAGCGCGTTGGCAGCGGACACCCAGATCTCCATTTGCCGGTAGAGCTGGAGCAGCCGGCGCGGCACCGTGCAGCGGCTGCGGCTGCCTTGTGGGGTGCAGCCCGTCACCGCCTGGGCTCTGCTCCTGCGGCAGCGAGAGGGGTGGGCTCGGGGGGACTCTCCAGCGGAGGACAAGGCTTGCCGTGTGGTTTGGCAGAGGGCGAGGGCCAGGAGAGGTGGCCGGGGGCCAGACACCAGGGACGGTGTCACCCCCCGAGGCTTACCCGGCACACTTCAGCGCAACGCTGGTGGGGAGGTGGCTGTCGGCTCCCTGCTCCCACTGGCACGTCAGCCCGTAGTCGCTGAGGTTCAGGACGCAGCTGAGGTTGAAGGGCTTTGCAGGAGGGTCTGGGAGAGAGCGGCCGGGGAAGGGCCTGAGCGAAGCGCCCGTCCTGGCTGCGGAGGAGCCGCAGCCCCCTCCGTGCCCGGCTGCGCAGAGCCCCGCTGCCATGCCACCACTGCCCAAACCTGCCCTGCCCCACAGCCTGCCCGCTGGGCACCGCTGCGCTGGGATGTGGCTGGGCACAGCCCCGAAAAAGCCGCCATCAGCCATCGGCCCCGGCTGCTGCTCCTGCCCCAGCAGCTTTGCCTGGCTCGCCTGGGGCAGACACGTGTGTCGGGGAGGGGATGTGCGAACCCCGGTGCCAGGTTGCACTTCTGTCAAGTGCACGTGTGCACACGCGGGTGACCCGTGGCGGCAGCAGACTTACAGCCCGCCCTGATCTCAGCCATGCCAACGCGCTGCTTGGTCCCGTTCCACTCCACCCAGCACCACAGCTTGGCCTGCGTGCGGTTGAACTGGGGCAAGGTGAGGTTGGACACCTCTGTGCCCCTTGGGCCCCGGCGCTGGCTCCCGGCCACGGGCTCGTTGTCCAGCATCCAGGTGATCCGGACCTTCCCCTGCTCCAAGCCACGGCAGAGCTCGCTCTGGATGGTGCAGGATGCCGTGACGGCCGAGCCCAGGGGCACAATGGGTGAGCCCACGGCCACCGAGGCACAGCCCAGGGTCCCTGCAGGCGGGAAAAATGTGTCACATCCAGGGCACGGCCGTGACAAAGCCATCTCAGCTCCTCAGCGCCCAGGCAGGACAGAGGGACGAGTGCCTCTTCCCTTAGACAGGGCCCCCAGCACCGGAGAGGAAGGGCGTTGGGCAAGCCTGCTGGCACGCGCCGGGCCTCATCCTGCCAGCGCCCGCCGTGCCGCCAGCGCTCCTGCCCACCCGCAGCCGCCCCTGCACGCCGCAGCCGCCCCCGCACGCCGCAGCCCCGGCCGGTCCCCGCAGGCAGGACGGGCCCTGGGTGCACAGGGGCGGCACGAGGCATGCGGCTGCGGGACGGGACGGGCCCCACTCACCGCCCGAGCGGAGGAGCAGGAGCAGGGAGAGCTGCAGCAGGAAGGGTGTCCCGCGCCTGGCCATGGTCTCCTCCGTGGCTTTGGCATCACCTGGAATGGAGAGAGCAGCGTGTCCTGGCGGGTTGGGAAGGGGCTGGGGACGAGATGGGCTGGAGGAGCCGTGTTGCCACCATCACCGACGCTTCCTGGAGCAAAACGTCCTTTTGCTGTCAGCGGCAGCCTCTCCCACGCAGCCCTTCTGCAGCGCTGACACCTCCACCCCCGGGCTCGGCAGCCCGCGCTGCCGCAGGTGCCGGCGTGGAAAAGCACAGCGGTGAGGCGTTCCGGCGGGAGCCCCTCCGGCACAGCCTGCCACCGGCTCTCGGCCCCACGCACCCCGATCCTGGGGCGCAACGCCCCGTGCCTGGCCGCAGGTTGATTTTATCTCAGATATCTTCAGCCTCTGCCGGGTAGAGATTTGCGGTTTCGGGGAGGGTTAGCGCTGGGGCTTGGGGGACAGAGGGCTGATAAGCTGAAAGAGGGAAACAAATGAACGACGGCAGCGCAGTGGGGCTGGCCAGAGCTGCGGGACTCGGGGTCCTGCCTTCATCCCCTCCCCGGTGCTGCCCCCTCCAGCTGCACCCCTGCCCGCCGTGGGGATCGGCCCCGGGAGCTGTGGCTGCCTCTGCCCTGCTCGGCCGCCGGCTCATCCTCTGCTCCTCGGCACGGGCACTCGCCCCTGGAGGGGCTGCCCATGCTGCGCCCACCTCAGGGTGCCCACAGCTGCTCTGAGCCGACGTCCAGAGGCAGAGGAGGGACTCAAATGGGGGAAACGGGGGAGCAGCCACCCCCGAGCACCCAGGCAGGGGACAGGGCAGAGCAGCTCGCGCAGCCAGGGGCGAGGTGTTCAGCCGGACCCAAGCACCCTGTGCCCCATCCTACCTCGCCTCCATCCCTACCTCGTCTCCGTGCCTGGTGCGTCTGGCCGCTGCTCACCGCCTGCTCCGAGCGCCGGCCTCCGGCTCCTGGCGGCTTGCCGTGCTCAGCCCGTTTGCTAACATGCTGCTTTCACCGTTAGTTCCTCAAAACCAGTGCCGTTAATTGCTGTGACTCTCTGAAGAAGGTGATTGCAAAACACTTCCCTGAAGGCTGCGACCGCCTCACCCGCTGCAGGAAGGAAAGCCCAGCGGCACGCACACATCCAGCGGCGGGGAGCAGCACCCAGCCTCCCACCCTGCCCGCTCCAGCAGCCGGCTCCGTGCTGCGACTGCCCTGGGGCCATTGGACATGGGCTGGGGGACAGGGCAGGGGGACATGGGCTGGGGGACGCGGGACTCTGAGGGCAGGAGGGAAACCCAGCATGGCTGCCAGCGCAGTGCGGTGCCGCCTGGGCACAGACCGCATCCCCCAGTCCAGCCCCGTGTTCTTGCTGGGCCCCCACCACAGGGGACTGGGCTCATCCTCGCATCCTCCAGCCCGCTCCCGGGACGTGCCGCCCAGCCTCCCCTCCCAGCACCGCTGCCCCTTGCCAAGCCTGGGCTGTCTCCTAAAGCCCGGCCCCGGGGAGAGCTGCCCTGTGAAGCCCCGTTTGACCCAAGTTGTCTGTGTTCCCACCACGCAGTCCAGCTCGCCCCAGAGTGAGAGAACCGTGTGATGCCCCAAGGGCAACCCAAGACCCGACCTTCCCACTGGTACCTCCCCGTGGCACCATTAACCTGGGTTTTTCCAGCAGCGCCTTGCCCAGGGCCCTGCCCAGCCACCCCGGGGGGGTCACTGCTGGGACGTCGGGCAGCTCTGCCCACCCGTGCCAGGCTGGCATCGCAGCCCCGGCCGGGGAACCCCGCGTCCTGTGGGACGGGACTGGAGCATGGGGGTAAACAGGGGATTGCCCAACCCGCCACGCACTCGCAGCCTTTGCAACGGAGGCGGCTGTTGTGCAAACAGCTGTTTACTACGGGATTTGTGGCACGCGTTTCACCTCCAGCGGCTCACGCAACCCCATGCTGCAAACAACTGTGGGGCCAGCGCAGCCCCCCACCCTAACATCCCCCAGGACGGGGGCCATGGGGGAGCAGCCCGGGGGAGCTGCGCTCCCAGCATCGCCTCCCACAGAGCCGGGCTGCTGGCCGGAGGGAGATGGCCTGGGGCCGCGGCCAGCCGCCTCGCAGCCCCGACAGTCCGAGCGAAGGCTTTTCCCCCCGATGTCCCCTGCCCAGAGCCCCAGCCCCTGCCCGGAGCGGGCCCGGCTGCTGGCAGGGGCGGTGCGGGGGCACGGCTCCCTGGGCTGGGGCACGGGGCCGATTCCCACAGCCGCTGGCCCGGGACGGGGGAGCCGCCCTTGCGACATTTCCCCGGGGTGTAGCAACCCCCAGTATTTTGGGACGGAAGCGCAGGGCTTGCAGGCTGTTTACCAGCCGGAGCAGGAATATCCGCAGGTAGCCATGGCGACGTGGGCATCTCCGTGGGAACCGGAGGGCAGGCAGAGCCGCAAACACCCGGCTGGACACAAACAAGCGCTGCCCTCCCCGCGCCCGCTGCCGCCCGTGGGGCCCCGCACGGGTACGCGCGGTGGGACCTCGCGTCCTGGTGTGCGGAGGGGACCGTGCATCCCACCCCAGCGCACGCCTTGCTCGGGCTCGCCTCGCCCACGCTCCGCAGGGAAAGGGTTTGTCCCCGAGGAGGCTCCGAGCGTGCCAATGTGTTGGGGCACGGCTCTCGGCGCGGGTCCCTGTTCCGCGCCCCGGGGCAGCGACCCCTTCCCGTGGTCGGGGACGGAGCAGACGTGCCCCCATGACAGTGCTCTCAGTTCCCCCTGGGCTCTGAGTCACTCTCACAAGCCCACAGATCCCGGCCCTGGGATGGGACAGGGGGACAAGAGGCAGGGTGCCATCCCTGCACCCGCGGCCAGAGCCCCGGGCCCCCGAGGGGCCTCGGCGGGGCCGGGGCAGGAGGGTGCGTGGGGAGGAGGCTGCCGGGGTGCCAGAGCCGGCTGGGTGACGGAGGGTCCCGCGGGATGGGAGGCAGCTGGTGACATGGCGCGGGACAGACTGGGGAGCTCGGTTTGGAGGGAAGGTGGGTGCTGGCAGCCCGGACGAGGCACGTTTCAGGGTGAGCGGGGGGCAGTGGGCTCCCAGCCTGTGGTGCAAGAGCCCCCCACCGCCCAGGGCCGCCCGGCGAGGGGGAAGGCGGAAAAGGGAAGCGGCCGCAGGGCTTTTCCCGGGTTGCAGCGCGTGGGACGGGGACCGACGGCACTGGGCGGCAGCCACCGGCATGGCCAGACCCCTCGGGCAGCTCTAGTCACAATCCACAGGTAGCGCTGGAGGCGACAGACGGGGACGGATCCGGACCCTTCCCGGCAGGGCAGCACGGAGCCTCCCGCGTCCAGAGGCACCGCTGGCTCCGCCGCCACCCCCCCGGGGCAGAGCGGGTCCCGCCACCGGGGAGGTGTGAAGCGGCTCCATTCCCCGCCACGGCTGCCGAAGCTCCCGCCGGGCTCCGAGCGTGATGCGGGGTCGGGGGGGCAGCGGGACCCCCGAGCTCCCTGCCGCTGCCGAGCCATGCGTGCTCCGTGGCGTCGGGGGGCCAGGGCAGCAGGGCCGGCGGAGCCCCCCGACCAGCACCGCTCTCCCACCGCTCCCCATGTTAAGTGCCGGGGGGTTGTCAGCTGCCTTCATTTCTCAGGCGTGTTATCAGCGCCTCTGATTTAATCCCTGCTGGGTGGATCATTGCTATTAAGTAGAATAAAGTACATTACCAGCTTGTATCAGCATAGCTGTCAGCAAGAACCGGCCTCCCTAAAGGGATTGTCCTTTTCTTCTTTTCATTCCCTAAAAAAATAAAATATTTCCAGTCATGCAAGATGCAAGATCTAAGTGCAAAATCTGCTGCAGTCTCTAATGGACAAGGAGAGCTGTTTAATTGCCGCCCAACATAATTAATTCCAACAAACCACCTTGTTCCGCCACCAGCAATGGGGAGGGAGCAGAGGGCTCCCGGCCAAGCCGCCCTGCAGGCGGGCAGAGGTGGAAGGGAGGAGACCCTCGGCTCGGGATGCAGCACAGGGGGACACAGGGGGCCATGAGGGGACATGGGGAGCCCAGGCTGCCGCATGGAGCCGCCCTGGGGAGGGGGGCCCAGCCGGGACCCTCCTGTGTCCGCAGGCTCCGGTCACCCCATCCCCGATCCCGGGGGATGCCCACGGTGCTCGTCCCTGCCGTGTGCCACCGCCGCCACCCAGCTCCTCCCCAGCGAGGCGGCTGCAAATTGGAGAGAATTGATTAGAGGGCTCCGAGAGGCTGACCTTGAACAAGGCTCCTGACACGTTACTGTAATTAATGAGGCAGAAGGATTAATTCTGTGTCTTGCGGGGATCTGGGGAGTCCCTGGTGGGCACGGGGAGGGGGAGGACGGGGCGAGAGGGGCAGAGAGCTGCCTGCGCTGCCTGCCATTCTTCATCTCAAATCTGCAAGATGCCAACAGGATGCCAAGGGGCTGCAGCTCCGGCACGGGAGAGCGGTCCTTCGGGTGGATGGGCGAGAGGGAGAGAGATCTTCCATGGGACCACGTAAAACTTGCGTGTCCCTAAATTACTGACTCTGTTGCCCAGGTGTCTGCAGCAGAGCAGCCTCCCTGTGTCCGACGGCTGAGCCCCACGCCAGCCCCTCATCCCCAAACACTCCTGGAAATTCCCACTCCTTTTTGCTGAGGTGCTCCAGAGCTCGGATGTGCAGAGCATCTTCTCCCTCTGTCATTGCTGAAAAGACATTTCCCTTCGATGCTGCCCCTCATCAAACCAGCCGGGCAGGGGGATTTTCGTGCCCCCCCACACACCCTCACCCCCCCGTGGCCGCGGTGCCAAGCAGCACGTTTGATCCCAGCTGCCAGGGCTGCACGGCCAACTTCTGACGCTTCCTGGCAATCAGGCTGCAAGCACAGCACTATTATTTTTCTGCTCTAATAAACACCCCTGACAATAATAGAAAAAATCAGCTTTTATCAGGAGAAAAATATATCTGGAGATTATTTACTCAGAGTCAATAGTTGCAAACGGAGGCTGTTAGCCCCGGCAGCGCTGACTCGCTGTCGGAGTGGCCAGATCATCGCACGGAAATGGGGCAAAACCCTCCCCACAGATCCCCCTCTTGCCCCACTATATAAATACACCACCGCGGCTGTGCTCTGCAGGAGGACCCCCGGCACCCCCACCCGTTTTACCCTGGGACAAGCTGCAAGGGCCGGGCCCCTGGAAGGCCCAGGGGGCTTTGGGTGCTCGAGCAGCCGCGGGGCTGGAGCCCGGCTCGGAGCCGGCCCCCTCTCATCTGCCGAAGGCTCAGGTCTGCAAGAGCAAGAAATTCATGGTCAATTGAGTTGCAGCTAATCACAAAGAGCAATTAAATGACTGCTTCTTGAGGGCTATAAACATCACCAATTTAAATCCAGTGACACACAGAAATAGGAATCCAACCAAGCAGCCTCCCAAAGTGCTTTATTCCCCATTATTTTCATTAGCTGGCTTGTAATTTGATTTGTCCCTCTCCTACTGCTGGCTTTTTCCACGGCCAAGAGGAGTGACAAATGAAACACCCTCAAACTCGCAAACCCTGACGGCGTCCACGCGGGTCAGGAGTGACGCAGCTCCTTTGGCTCCGAAAAGCCGCTGCGTTTGTGCCCTGTGAGAGGGGACGGAGGGGTCGGGGTGCCCGGACCGTCCCCACAGCGAGCCCCTGGCTCGGCGGCACCCCGTGCAGGCTGCCGGGGGGCTGTGCAGGGCCGAGCCCCGCGCTGCCGAGTCACCGTGGCCAAATGCTCCGGGCGTGGGGGCAGAGCCCAAAGCTGCAAACCCGGCAGGGGACACCCCGTCCCCGCCGCAGGGCAGGCCTTACCCCAGGAGCAGCCTGCCAGGGACCTCACCTCCGCTGCTGTTGCCGCACGCCCGGGCTGGCTTGTTTTCTGCAAATTCCAATTAATTTCAGTAGGCTTTTCTGACAAGACGGATTAAGGTCTTCCCCCTTCCATCCACTCCGCTGTGAGTCTGCAGCGGAGGGAGCCGGAGGCGATGCCGGGCCGGTCTCCCTGCAGACCTCTGTTTTCCCTCCCCTTGGTTTGCTTCCTTCCACCTGTTTTTCCAGGGGGACTCGGCTGGGGGTGTTGGCCCCGAGGAGCCAGCGAGCCGGGGGCTCCGCCACCAACCCCTGCTCCGGGCTGCTGGACCGAGCGGCCCCCCCGGGCGCGGGACGGGCAGTTCTCTGGGAACACCTCTGCGGTGCCGTGGGGGTCCCCCGGGCCGCCGTGCTGCCCCGAGCGCAGCAGCCGAGGCAGCTCGGGGATGCTGCGGGCACCGGCAATGGTCCTGCTGCAAATGCACCCTGCACCGCGCTGACGTCCTCCCCCCATTATCTGCAATTTCCTTGAAAGCTGTCGGGCTTCGCTGGGGCACCTTTGCAAATGAAGAGAGAAGAAAACAACCAGGCCTGCACTTATTCCACTAGAAATTAATCCCCCCCTTCTTATTTAAAGGTATCAGTGAATGAGGCCAAGTTGTTAAGTGACAAAAGAAAAATGATTCTTGCCTTCCAGGGTTATTAAAATCATGTTCTACAATTTTAGCAGCCACAAGGAAGCCCAGATAATGACAGATGATGATAATACATCTCCAGCACAGCCTGGTCTATAATGATACTGCCCATATCTCTTGTATTACCACCAATTACTCAGCGTATAAGTATAATGAAAATGTACATCCATTCTGGGGAACTGCATTTGCTGCCTCTGAATCCAATTTCTCCCTCTCGCAGCCGGTGAAGGAGCCACCGCCATGCCTGGCCCTGCTCTCAGGCCGGGGGAGCCACCGCTGCGATGGTGCGAGGGGCCCCTCGCCCCGGCCACGCGCCGCAGCGGGGACAGGAGCGCCTGCGGCTGCACCACGGCCTGTCCAGCGGGGACACGCTCCACCGTGTAGGACAGGCAGGAGATGCTTTGAAATGCAAATTGCAGGAGGAACCTGGGACGATACAAAGCACCGTGAATCCTCTCTCCTGTGCTGAGAAGGCAGTTAACATCTAACCCAGCTGGGGCTGGGGACAGGGCAGCCCCCGCCGAGCTCCCGGCAGCTTTCTGTGCTGCCAAAAACCACTTTGAAAGTCCCCATCCAAGTGCTGAGACAGCGTCATCCTGCTGAGCTCAGCATCAGCCGGGGGGCAGAGCTGCCATCACCCCCCCGGTGTCACCTTCGGATGGCCCAGGTCACACACAGGCACCCGCAGACCTGCGCTGGGGAACATGCGCCCTGGAGCTTTTCACCCCCGTGCCCGGACGGGCAGGCGTGCTCCCCGCTCCGCGCCGGCGGCCCGTGCACCGGGGTGGTGCATCCCACAGCAGCGCTTAATCCCGTGAAAGCGGAGTGGAAATTGCTCAGATAAAGGTGGCCAGCTGACTACACACCAGATCCACTCCTGCTGCAGCACCTGGAAGCTCAGAGAAGCCTCTCTCTGTGTAAGATTAATATAGGTATATATTTCAACTGGATTCTATTATCTTTCACTTTATTCAGGTCAAAAAGCAGGAGACAACATCTTTTAAGATGAAAACATAATCTTTTGGAAAATTGAAAATATAGATCATTGTTTAGGTAGAAGTACATGCGTGTGCTCAGCGCCGGTGCCTCCAGCCCGGTGCGCTGCGGCTCCAGGGACTCTCAGCCCACGTGTGGGGCCGGCCGCACGTGGGTCCCGGGAGTAAAGGAGCATCTCGTGCCGACGGTGTCGGAAAAGCTCCCGAAAAGCTTCGTGTGTGTGCACCACGTGTGCACGGCTGGCACCGGGCAGCCTCGGCAGAGACCCGCGGGGAGCCCTGCCTGCCCTTCTGACACCCACCTCGGTGAGCACCGAGTACACCCACGAGAAGAAAAACCCCACCACGATGGGGCCAGGTCCCCCCGTAAATGTTTTTCCTTGGAGCAGAGCTCCAAAGCCAGTCGGCTCTTTAAAACAGGTCTCCAGGTAGCAGAACTTGCCTCATTATTTCTTAAATTAAATGCCTTTATTTTTCCTAACTTTGTGTAATATATAAGTGTATGTTTAATACATAATTAACGGCCCCTCCATGCTCTAAGCTACTCTATTGCAGAATGCGCGTTACCTCCTCCGAACAGATTGCATTTCATAGCACCATTTTAAATGAGTTATTAAGGAGCATAGGTGCATCTATTAATTATTTCATAAATATTAACGAGCCCTTAATGGCTGGAGTCCTGCAATAACATGTTCCCAGGGACTTAATTTTTGAAAAGGTTGTTAACTACCCTGACCGCTGGGCTGGTGGGCGCCCACAGGACTGCATGCTGGGGCGGGGGGCTGATGGCAATTCAGAGCAACAGCAGCGCTTGCTGGGGAGCACGTGCTGAGCCGGGCCAGCGCTCGCTGCCACGCTCGGATCCCTCGGCAACATCCCCAGCTGCACAGAAACCGCGCGACACGTGCCAGCCGCCCTGCGGCGTGAATGGGGCAGGATGGGGGCAAGGGCACAGCTGCGGGATGGTGCAATTACCAGTGAGCATCCCTCAGATGAAACAGCATCCCCCGGTATTGCTGGGGCAAATCCTGCTGCATCACCTGTGTTTCGCTGAGGAGAGCGGGTGGCGAGGAATACAGAGCGAAATCGATACCCGCACCCAAGGTTGTGTTGGGACCTGCATGTGCATGTGTCTGGAAATCAATGTGCTGCATCGTGCATGTGTTACCAGCCAAAATAAATCACCAGAACAGGGCACTGACCTGGAGGGAGGCTGGCACGGAGGGAGGGATGCGCAGGGAAAACCCTGAAATAAAACATTACTTTGTCCTCTTGCAAGTCAGACCTGACCAAGGATGGAGCTGGGATGAGCCGGGATGTGGGCAATGCTTTGGGTGGGTTGCACCTCCCTGAGCATGAAGCAAGGTCCAGGCTTCCTCACCCAAGCAGGTCAGCACCTTTCGGAGAGCCCAGCACAAGGGCAGCCCCTTCACAGCTCCTTAAATCACCCTGGGCCCGTTCTCACTCGTTAACCAACCCGGCTGCAGCAGCGGCCAGAGTTATGGAATAATTACCTCGCATTAGCAGCACTCCCAGCAGCTGGTAATGCCGGCAGTATATCTGTCGTCTCCCTGGGGTGTATTTAGTCTGTGCTTCCCTTTCACGGAGATGCTGCTATTAAGTCCAGGAGAAGTCGTGGCCCTGAACCGCGCACAGCTGAACGCCCTGCCATGGGGCGAGCTGCTGAGCGGGGCCGGAGCTCGGGGCCGGGCGTGCAGAGAGGGACCCCGCACCGCGGATTTAGGAACCCCTGCAGAAACGCGAAGCCCAGCCCCTGCTGCCCGTGAGCAGCCGCAGCAGCAAGGACAGGCGCCCTGTCCCCGTAGCTTGCCGGTCCTGCGCCCGCCGCCGCTTTGCCCTGGGCTGCAGAGCGAGGGTCCGGGGGGTGCGGGGGGGCCCGCGCGGGTGGGAGCCCTGGGGCAGCGAGTGACCCCAGCCTGGGCTGCCAAAGGGGCTGGCGTTCGGGGGTGGAGAAGTGGTGATGTCTTTGGAAACCCGGGATGACGCTGATTCATTGGGGCAATTAAAGCTCTTTCTGGCCTTTACTTAGCAGCATTTTGGCATTTGATTCTTCATGACTTACAGCACCTTCTTCCCTGGGAAAAATTTATAGCTATGAATTTTGCAAATCCCAGTAGAGCATAATTATCTTCTTACATAAAGCAGGAGACCTGAATCGCAGCTCCCATCTGCAGGGGAGGCGTGTGGTGGCTTCAGCTCCGGAGAGGGGGTTCCCAGCCAGGGAGCCCTGGTGAATTCCCCCGGGCTGGGGCTTTTGGAAGTGAGAAACGCGGAGTCAAACCTATGGGGCTTGGCATGTTTTCATTCCACCCTACAAATTGTCTTTTGCTGTGGTAAGACTTGGTGGACAGAGCAGGAGTCCCCTCGGAGCACCGCCCCGGGCACCCTGGGGTGCAGGTCTGGCAGCATCCCTGCCCCGCGGCTGGAGCGAGGGACGCTCCTGCACCGTCTCGAGTGCAACCGCTCCGGGATCTGCTCCTCTATCCCGTAGCTGAGGCTGCTTCATCTCCAACCGGCGTTTTATCACCGTGATCAGGCAGTAGCAGCCTTGGCCTGGCAGCACACCCCAGGAGCGGCTCCGGCATGAATATTGATGGGGAGCTGGATGCGGGGGGAAGACACACGTGAATTTAATCAGGGTGACAGGAGCGGGGCTCCCCGGAGGCACCGCACTGCCATTTCCTGACATTAATGGTACTTTGTGTCACAAGGCATTTTTTTAATGTAGCTTGCCAGTAAAATAATCAGCCTTCTCTGGGAGTAAAGAGGAATTTGTTTCTCATCTATTATGATACAGATGTTGCTCCTCAGCTGTCATTAGCGCACAAGAGGAAAGCTGGGGCAACACATCTGGTATTTTTAGAAGTATGACATGGATGAGAAACATATTCTTGCCTTTCAAAGGCAATAAACAACCTCTGTTGTGCAACGTCCCTCAGGGGACGTGGAGGTGACGGGTGCTGCAGAGCGCTGGGCTCTGTCCCCGGCTCTTCCCTGGGTGAGTGGGGGCTGATCCCTGGCCTAACAGCTCAGTGCTGGGCGAGCAGCGCTATCTGGGGAGGTCTGGGGGGTCCTGGGGCCAGGGCTGAGGCAGGAGCATCGCTGCCCCAGGGACGCCGGTGGCCCCAGAGGTGTTGCTCAGTGGGTCAGAGCCCTGCGCACCTCCGGCACCGCTGAGCCGAGGGATGCAGGGGAGCCATAGCCTGGACAACAGGCAGCTTTAATTAGGATGCCCCTCCTCAACAAGTGCAGTAATTAGAGTTAATTGGTTTGTGTTAATAAGATTAAGATATCTCCACACCCTGGTGGGAGCAGGTTCACAGCAGCAGGAGCTGGGTCCTTGTCCAAGCCCGGGAGAAGGTGCTGGGGGCACGATGAAACATCGAGTCCCTCACCCTGAGGACCACCGTAGACACCCTCACCTCCCCCCTGCGAGGTGGGGGAGAGGGTCAGTGCTCGGGGTGGAGGGGGCTGGCAGGCAGCAGTGCTGGCCAGTGGGATGAGGACAAGCAGCTCAGGAGGAGCGTGTGCTCGAGGCCCCCAAAGGCCAACACGTTAATAAAGGACGAGATGTCGCGTTTTAGCTCCGTCCCCTGCCTCGCGTGCCGAGAGCAGCTCCTGGGCTCGTCCCCCGGAGAGGCACGCTGCCAGCACCGGGGCACGCTGCTGGCATCGGGGCACACCGGGGCACGGCGTCGGGGCGCGCTGCTGGCATCGGGGCACACCGGGGCACGGTGTCGGGGCACGCTGCTGGCGCTGGGGCACGCTGCTGGCACCAGGGCGCACCGGGGCACGGCATCGGGGCACGCTGCCGGCATCGGGGCACACCGGGGCACGGTGTCGGGGCACGCTGCCAGCATCGGGGCACACCGGGGCACGGCGTC
>VZTQ01004494.1:67591-112241 GCA_013400755.1 Pelecanoides urinatrix
GCACCGGGGCACGCTGCTGGCATCGGGGCACACCGGGGCACGGTGTCGGGGCACGCTGCTGGCACCGGGGCACACCAGGGCATGGCGTCGGGGCACGCTGCTGGCACCAGGGCGCACCGGGGCACGGTGTTGGGGCGCGCTGCTGGCGTTGGGGCACGCTGGGGCACGGCGCCAGGGAAGGCGCAGGGACAAACAGCTCCTTGCTCGGTGTCGCTGAGTGACACCCCAGCAGATAAACGTGAGGGTGAAGCACAGCCTGAGCTGCCGCGGCTGCTCCAGCGAGCAGGGGGTGACACTGAGGAAGCCCTCGGGGGTCACCCAGCCACGCAGGGCTGGCTCCCACCGCCCCTCAGCCAGGACACGAGGTCCCTGTGCCCAGGACCCCCATTTCACACCCCATTTCAGTCCCCGAGGAGCTGGGTAACCCATGGGAGGGCACGACAGGAGCCCTGGCAGGGACGTCTTGGACCAGAGTGGACGCAGCTCCTGGCAGCATCTCGGGGTACTGGGACCCGCCTGCCAGTCCCAGGGGCTGACACGTGCCAGGGCACTGGGCTGGGGGTCAGTTCAAAGCACCCCCAGATTTACTGAGTTTTGAAGCTGCCTGCCTGTTCTGCTCCTGACCAGAGATCTGAGGCAGTTTATCAATTTATTTAGTGAGCTTTGCAGCTCACCTTCAAAGCCTCTTGACTCCGCGGTGAGCAGCCCTGCTCAATGCCGCTCATGCATCTTTAATCTCAAGTGAAGAAAGAGGAGTTTTTTTTCTTTTCACTGTTGGTTTCAGAGACCAAGATAACAAAATCAAATCTCCTCCTCAAGCAGACACAGAGGGGCAGCTGCGGCTCTTCTCCCCCAAAGGCAGCCGTATCGCGCGCCGGGCCCCGCGGCACCACCGCACCGTGCCCAGCCGGCACGAGGGTGCGCAGAGCCCAGGCAGCGGGAGCCGGCCCTACCCTGAGCAGGAGCGGTGATGATCTTCCTCATCAGGGCCATTAGGCATCAAGTGCTAAGAGCGGCCGGACAAGCAGTTGAAGAGCGTTAAATCCACTGACCGGTCAAACTTCAACTTCAACTTCTGCTCTAACGGGGTCTGAACGAGGAACCGGGGGACCGCAGGGAAAGCACCAGCGCTTGGGAGGGAGCACAAGGATGCACTGTTTTGTTTTGCTTTTATTTTATTATCGTTTTTTCCAAGAGGAAAAAAATTGCTATGGCAACTTCTCCAACAGCCGAGCTCCTGGGAGACTGGCTGCAAGTGAAACTTGCCACTCATCATCTGACAATGTTAATCTGCCGGATTTACATAGTAATTAATGTCAAGAGGCAATCTACAATTTGAGCAATCAGAGTTTCTGTGCATAAAGTCAGACTCTGCAGACAGCAATTTATAATTGTGTATAAGAAAGGCATTTAACCCCTTGTGGGTTTTCCCCAGGGAGCAGACGGGCCCGACGCCGGGGCACGGAGGGTCCCTGAGCCTCCCCAGGCGCCGGCACCGCGGCTGCAGTTCCCCGGCTCCCGCAAAAGCCTCTTTGCCCCTGAGCCTCGTCAGCTCTTCCCTGAGCAGAAAACCGCTCAGGCCCGGCCTTTGCTGCCTAAGAGACATTGTGCTTTTTTTCCCCCCATGTAATCATTAACTCGGCAAATTGCAGGATCCATTTCTAACGAGGCTGCCATTAGCCCCCCGCTGCCACCGCGGGATTCACCCCGCCTCCCCCAGCAGCACCAGACCCCCCCAGCAGCACCAGACCCCCCCAGCAGCACCAGACCCCCCCAGCTTTGGAGCTGCGGAGGAGCTGCTGCAGCCCCGGGCAGCCCCTGCCGCCCCCACCTTGCCCCCCTGCCCCGCTCCAGCCATTCCCGTCCCCGCTTCCAGGCTCGCTGGGAAAGCCGCAGCCGGAGCCAGGCGGTTCAGGGGAGGTGGTTTTGGGAAGGGGCAGCGGGAGCCCTGGAATCTGGCCCTGGAGGAGAGAACGGGGGGATGAAGCGGGGACGCAGCAGCTTTCCTCCCCACGACCGGCCGGTGTCAAGGGGCTGCTCCCGACCTCTGCTGCGCCCTGGGACGGGGTTCGGAGTCTGCCCCCCACCACAGACCCCTGCATGACGCTGTTCCTGCAATCTCCTCTGTAAAGAATAAAGCTCAGCTGAATCCCAGCATCCTTTCTTCCTCCATCCTTTCGGCCTTGGAGCCACAAACTTCAGAGGAGGAAAAAAAAAAATCTAATTGATTTCTTCCGTATTAACAAGTCAATCATGAGGGTGGAGTTTTTTTAATGACTCATAAGCAAGCTTGACGTGTCTGTTAATTAAATAGCCATCCAAGCTCTAATCTGCTGAAAGTTAATCATTTGGGGAATTAAAAGGTGTCAGCGCTGAATCCCTCATTATTGTAAGCGCTTGCTGCCCTCGCTAGCAGAGGAGCCGGGGCGCTGCCGGGAGCCGAGCTCGGGCGCGAAGGGCCGAGGCGAGGAGCGAGCCACGAACACCCCGAGCCCCCCTCGCCTGCCCCGGCCACTGGCACAGTGTTTCCCCCACCAAGCAAGCCCAGCTCCTCCCCAGTGCCGACACACCACCGCGGTGCCGCAGCCTTCCCGGGGCGACAGAGCACCCTCCTGCCGGGGGCTGAAGCAGGCGGAATGGGACAAAATCAGGGGTAACAAACTGCTCTTTTTTTTTTTTTTGGAGAGCGAGCTTGGTGCCTCTGCTCAGGCTCTTCTGCGTATCATCTAACTTAATATTGATGAAGGCACTACAGTTTAATTTATTGGCTCAGTGCACACACCCCATGACAAGCCACGTGCACGGAGCCGACAGCTGAGCAGCGGGACGTGGCGGCCGACTCGGCCGCGCGCCCTCGCCGGGGAGCGGAGCTGCGGCTCCAGCGCTGCCGCGTGGCAGAGCACTAATCCGGTGTTATCATCCACATAACGCAGTTAGTGCAGCGTTATCAGGGCACTAACGGTGCCAGGGCGCGTGCGTGCTTACCAAGCGCTGCTGCCACGCAGCGAGACCTGCCCGCGTCCCGCGGTGCCACCGGCAGCGCTTTGCCAAGCCACGCAGGTGACAGGTCACACCAGCATCTGGGCTCAGCACCCCCCCGCTCCCTCTGGTCTGCTTTTTGGGGGTGGTGGGGACCTACCCCAGGAGGAAGCCCTCTCCCCTTGGTGCGAGCGCTGCCGGGCACCCTTGGAGAGGGCTGGCTGCTCCCAGGGCCAGGCGCGGGGCCGGCACAGCCGCTCCAGCACTGCCTGCAGCCCGGGCTGGCCGGTGGCACACGGTGCAGCCCAGGCTCCTGCAGCCGGGTCCTTCCCAGCTGCATTGGAGAAACCACGGGGAAAAAAATGGCAAGCAGATAAAGAAAAATCCCTCCATCTTCTGGAAATTGTCTTGGGTCAAGACTTTTCGCTTTAAAAAAAACCCCTTCTGCAGGGTTGTGCTGGTCACGCAGAAAGAGGGTCAGAGGAATTTACAAGCCAATTAGAGGCTCCTGTATATTAAATTTTTATTATATATTCCTCAAAGACAATTCTCCTGCCCCCAACCCGTCCTGACCCAGCCCTATTGCTCCCTTGCCTTCCCAGCCCAACAGCAGATACTGACTTCTTGCATTTCCTGCTTTCCTCACCATTTTATGAAGCTAAATAACAAGAGGCCAAATAGGATAATTCTGGTGGTGAATGAAGGATGCAGTTTTGTGTTGCTGTGTGCATTGTATTAATCATTTAGTGACATGCTGGCTGCTGGCCTGATGCGAGATAACGAGAGGTAATTAGTTACAAAAATTAGGAGGTGGGCACATTGCCAATTGTTTACATGCACCATGGCAATGGGAGCAGCCAGGAGAATTTCCTTTTCTGAGGGTTCAAAGCTTGTTTTAAAACATCTGATTCAATTATAGACCAAAGGCCGAGCTCTGAGCAGCAGCGGGAGACAGACTGTGTGTCCCCGGGGTCCCTGCCCCGGCTGCAGTGGGAGCGTTGGAGCCGGGACGGGACCTGCCCCCTCCAGGGAACGTGGGAACGTGCCTGACCCCGCTCGGCCCCCCCGGTGCTGGAGCTGCTGCTCGGTGCCCGGCCGGTCCAGGTTAGCCAGCGGACGGAGCATCCTGGGCACAGCAGTGAGGGTCACCCACACACGACGTTCCCACTCCCTGCAACAGCTCCTCCGGCCGAGTTTCCAGATGGACGTTTCTGGCTGGGCTCCTCCGCCAGGTCAGAGGAGCTCTGGGACATCAGCTGCCAGGGACAACTCCCTCCAAACCCACAACTCCCTCCAAACCCACTCCCATCTCTACAAAACGCTGAGGTCGGGTCCCAGCCGCCGGGGCTGGGGTGTGCAGGGGGGAAGGGGCTCTGGGCAGAGCGAGGGTCTCCCGCAGCACCACGGGCACAGCCCTCCCTGCCCTCGTCCCAGCCCCGGGGTTATCGCCTGCAGGAAGCGTTTCCTCCCCGCAGCTCCTCGCCCAGCACACGATGCTCACCCGGCGCTGCAGACCCCCCATGGCGGGGGCAGGAGGAAGAGGAGGCAGCCACGAGCAGCTCAGGGAAACCTTGTGCTTATTAGTGGCAGAATTTAAAGGTTTTTCCTCCCACCCATTTGGGCATTTCACTGGCGACAGCTGCAGCACCATGCACATGTGAAAAACATTGATGAGTGAGTGATCAGTAGAAGTGAGCATCCTGCTGCGGGGCGCTCCCTGCCCACGCTCCCCAGTAAAGTCCCGTTTCTTGTCATGCTGACACGTACATGGCAGGTTGCACTGGGCATCAGTTTGCAAACTGGTGGGCAAAGGGCAAAGAAAGCTGCAAACCACGCGGAGCTTCATTTTGCTCCTCCAAGGCGCAGTTGTGGGAGCGCAGAGGCTGCCCGGGCGATGCGTGTGCATCTTGCTGCCACGGGAACGCTGCGTTTTGGCGGAGCTGGTAACCACACGTGCCCGGCCATGTGCATGCAGGCACACGCGGCACGTGCGGCATCACCCGCCGGCAGCGCGGTCAGGAAACCTCCCCTCCCTTAGCGCGCTCTGGAACAACAGCCGCTGGGAGCACTCAATATTTTTCCCTCGTAGATACAACTGATGTGGGCAGAAAATATCAGCTGCCACTTGGAGAGGGGTGCAGAGGCCAACTCCATTAAAGCCGCTGAAATTGGTACATTTGACACAACACCGGCTATAACTTAAAGCCAGAGTATGAATAATAGAGCTCTGCACTCAGACCCACAAGTGAAATATATCTGATTGTTATATTGCCTTCTGCACAGAAACACAATCCCAAATCAATTCCCCGCGTGTCTGGCGAGCGGGCAGACGCCGGCCAGGCTGCAGCCTTTGCTCCCCTCCTCTGCTCAAACAGCCCGGCCGGGCAGCTCCTACCCCTGGGTAAACAGCCACCAGATCCCATCACCGAGGCGTTGAGCCTCTGATTGATTGCTGTGTCCTAAGCCAATTTGCACATCATTAAAAATAATAGCTGTGCTGGGCGTGCCAAGCTGGAGGCAGAGCTGGGGTCTGGGGTAAGGCGCTGTCCTGCTGCGGAGGCCGGGGCGGAGGGGACGGAGGGGCTGCCCTGCCCGGGGTAGAGATGCTGAAAGCAGCAGGACCGTTTCGGGGTCCCCTGAGGGAGCCCCCGGGCACCGGCTGGGGACGGTGCTGGAGACGTGTCCCAGGGACATCCCGCTGGGGACCAGGGGCCGGGGGCTTCGCCTGAGGGGGGACAGTTCAAAGCTGGAAGGGTTGATTTGGGGATAGTCTGTGGCTCTGGATTTGTGAGAGCCTCCACGTGTCTGCAGACATCCTGCAGAGGCGCTGAGCAACGGTGCCCTGCCCAGGGATGCTCCCGTCCGTCACCACCCCCAGGCCTTAGCGAGGGACCGGCAGCTGTGGGGCTGCTAATTAACAGCGGCTCAGGCTGGGCACGTCCCGGGCTGGGCGCAGCGGGGGCCGGAGCAGCGTCTCGCACGGGAGGAGGACGAGCAAAGCCCCTGGGTGGGGAGGGCTGGGCAGGGAGATGCGGGAGGGCACCAGACTTCCCTCTGGGAATTCTGCACGGGATTTTTCAGGCTTAGCCACCACGCCTGGCGAGCGGAGGAGCCCCGGCTAATCCTCTCATTACCGAGGTGCTTAAGGAGGGATTACAGGGTTGGGTTCGCCGGTGGGTTCCCGACACCGTGGTGTGATGGCGTGGCAGCGGCCGGGGAGCCACGCTCTCACGGTGAGGGGGTTCCCCGGGCTGCCGGTGCAGGGTCCGGCCGCCGGCACCGTGTGCTGGCCTTGATCATTTTCACTGCCGTGCTGGTTTTTACAGCAGGAGACAGGACTTATCCATCTTGTAAAATGCCTTTGTCAGAGGAGCCGGGGAACATTTTAGGAGGTGTAAGGGGTGGAATCAGAAAGGACCAGACAAAAGTGAAAAGCACACGACATTTATTAACTATAGTGAGAAGTTAAAGCTTGACACCCATCCCCTCCACTTAGGCTCGGGCTCAGGGAGTCCTGGGGGGAGCCGGCAGCAAAGCAGGGGGAGCACAAACGTTTCCATCACCTCCTGCTCGTGGCACTCCTGAAGGCAGAGGAATAAGCACAGGTTGATCTGAAATTAATATTGCCTGGAAAATGGATTTCAAACCACCCCCAAACACCAGATTTTTCAGGTTAGCAGCTGAATTGACAAAACCCGTGACAACTCTCTAATTCGTCGTCCCTTGTCTTGGGGACTGGGAGCCCGTCAGGGGCACTCGGCTTGGGCTGCCCCCTCCCCAGCAGCCAGCAGGGCCAGAAACACTCTTTAAACGGAAAGTACAGTTCATTCCTCCATTTAACTGTTTGCTTACATTGGTTAGTTAGTTTGTTTCCATTGCCTGATTTGTTTATTTACACTTCTCGATTTATTTGATTTTATCTGTTTATTTATTTTTTATTTTTTATTGCAGCTTTCTGTGCTGCAATGCCCGGTTACTGCCTGCTGACCTCCAGCAGCAGGAGAAACCGCAGCCCACTATTGCGGGCTCTGTTGGCAAAGCTGCTCTGTCCGGCCGGCGGCCCCAGGGGTGGCTGGTGGTCCCGTGTGCCCCCCGCCCCGAGCACCCCCTCTCCCTGGGGACCCCGCGGGGCCGCGCTGCCTTGCAGCAAAGCTTCATCTCCCCCCTGCACATGGCTTTGAGAAACACAATTCTCAGACAAACTCACCCCGTTCCTGGTCTGGTTTTGGGAGAAGACACGTCTGTGGATCTGGCCGACGAGACAGGGCACGGCCGGCACGCGCCGGTGAAGGGGACGGCGCAGCCCGTCCCACTGGAACGGCCGCAGCCTGATACTGGAAATAAAGGAGGCAACATCGGGGTCTCCAGCGGTGCTGCGGTGTTGGGCACCATGGCAGCGTGTGACAGAGGGCTGGGACTGCCGGGTGGTGACAGCGAAGCCTCGAGCATCGCCTCCAGGCGAAGGGATCAGCACACCTCTGCCCACGCGCTGCCTGGGACTCTCGCTGCCTGGCGCTGCCCGGGGCCCAGACCCACCCGAGGTGTGCGGGACCCCTCTGACCGCGTCCGCCGTGATGCACAGCTCCCGCAGCCCTGGGCGATCAGACCTTGTCTCCCGCCCCAGGGAGCTCGGCATGAGCCTGGGGATGCTCATCATGGGCTCTCCCTCAGCTGCTTGTGCCCCACGAGGTCCAGCTCCGGACCCGGCGGCTGGTGTTGCCCCTGGACTGCTCCACTCTCTGCAAAGCCAAAATCGTGAGCAGAGCGGCTCCAGCAGCAAACCCAGCCCCTTGCAGCTCACCCTCCGCTGCTGAGGGTCTGTGCAAAACCCCCCCGTGGTCTCACAGCCGCAGGGCTCGGTGCTGCAGGGAGCACGACTGCTACGCGCTATTGCTCATCGCAGCGTACAAGCTCTATCAGCGAGGGAGCAAACGAGATCAGCCCACGGCAGTTCGTCCTTATTTAACCCAGCCACAGAGCCCACCCCTCAGGGGCCTGGCCCGGCCCAGCCCAGGGCCGGCGCAGCTGGTCCTCCCGCAGTGTCTTAAACAGAGGGAGCAAGGGCCAGGGTGACATTAAAGCGCACGAGGCATCTCGCCCCCCGATGTGCCCCCGTCCCCTGCGCCCCTCCCCAGCCCCTTCCAGGGAAACCCTTCAGGAGTAATTGCAAAATCCTCCAGTGCGTCAAAGGCAGGATGCAATGTTATTAACTTGCCAGCCAAGAGCTGGCAGAAAAGCAATCGTGGCTCTTTCCCCAAGACTGAGTCAGGGGTAATTGAGTTGAATGGGAAGGAATTGCTGCTCTTTGTTGTCGGTTAGGGGATGATCTTCCAGTCCTTCCATACTGATCTCATTTTGGGTTATTCAAACAGACTTCTGAATTAAGAGATAAAGTTGTTTAAAAAGACTCCAGAGCTCTTAGAAAAACTTTGAAAATCTTTCTGTTTAAACACAATTCTTCTCCCGGTGTCAGCGCTTAAGCTCTGCAATGTGTGTTATGAACACCTCGAGCAGAGAGATGCCCGGAGAGTCAGATTTGAGCTCACCCCAGATGCCCCCGACACCCCGGCTCCGGCCGCGTCCCCGCCGGACCCGGACCCTCTCCGCCGGCTCTCCGCGGCGGTGCCGCAGCAGCCAGCCCGGGGGTTCTCGCCTCCGGAGCCGCGCGGGGCAGGCGAGGCGCAGACACGCTCTGCCCGTCCCGTCCCCCCGCAGCGAGGGCCCATCCCGGGGAGGGGAGCTCATGGAGGAGTCAGTGACGTTCACATTATAGAAAGTAGAGCGTGCTGGCAGCAAATCAATGCTGAAATATAGCCAGCTTTACCCCCTCCTTCAAATAGCTCTTTTAAGACTGTTTTAAGGTGAAATTATTTCAGGTCAGGGAGGTCAAGCACACAGTGTAATGCTGTTGAAAATCTCCCTCTGTTTGAGCTGTTGTGCCCCAAGAATGGAGCCTCCTCCCCGGCATTTGTCTTCATCTGCGAACCAGCTCATCCTAAACGCAGGAGAATCTGGGGTTCTCCTTCTACCCAAGCTCTGAGACATGAAATAAAACATTAAAAACTGCAACACTTGCAGTAAAGCCACGAGAGATGGCAGTGCTGGCGGCGGGATTTTGGCCCATGCTTCACAAGAGCAAATACATCAGCCAGGTAGAAACAATAATCTTATCAAAACACAGGCTTTGCTTCATAAATACGTCCAGGCTGGAGTGAAATATGCCACTGCAGGAGGAGGGAGAGCAGTCAGCGGAGTATTTCAATTGATTAAGATGCCAATCACAGCAGGGCTGCCGTCATCTCACGAAGCACAAACAGCAACAGGTCCCAGCTCCTGCCAGAGCAAATGAAAACCTTTCAACAATAATGTCTGTGGAAGCCGAATATCTCCAAGTGCTCCCTCCGTTCCCCTTCATCACCTGCGAATGCCCCTCAAAACACCTGCGGCCAGCGGGACCGTGCCCCTGAGACTGGCCGGGGGCTCGGGGCCACGGCCACGGGCTGGGGACACCCCTGCCAGAGTCAGGCCCTGGGCGCTGCTAACAGCAGGTAACACAGCTAGCTCGGAGAGAACAAGAACGACCGGCAAACACCTGGAAACAACCATGTTATTAGAAGAAAAAGCCAGCACAGGACACTAAGCTGATTGAACACAGAAAGTGAAGCTGTTCGGTTCATCACATAAACCAGCCATCAGCAATGAATCTCTGTCTGGCTACATTGACAGCAAATAGCTTATGGAAACAGCATATTTATTTTGAGTCTATTAATTTTTTTGTATAAAGGGATGCTGCCAAGATAACAGGTTCTTCCTCCCACTAAAATAATAAAATGCATATTCAGAAAGTTTGGAATTAATTTCTGTGAATTCACACCTTAAGCTGCCAGCAAATTTTTCACAAAAGCAGCTTGTAACTGGAAATCTCGGCTGTGCCACGAGCATCCAGGCAGCCCGTGCTCCCTGGGGCCGTGGGCGTCAGGAAACCTCAGGGCAAAGCCCCCGCTGCCGTTCCCCGCGGCCGCGGCAGGCTGTGCCACTCGGCCCGGAGAGCTTCGGCTGTGAAAACAATTTACTGCCCCAATCCAGCCCGTGTGACCAGCGAGTCTGGGGGGCCTGACCGTGCCCCGCGGCTCCCGCTGCAAGGCCGGGCTGGGTCCCCAGCGCCGGGGCTGCCGCAGCCTGCGCCCGGGCTGGGTGCTGGGGGATGAGCGGGGCACAGCCCCTCGGCCCCTGCCCCGTCCCGCGGCACCTCGACCTGGCCGTCGGGATCGCTGGGGGGTCGTGAAACACCGGGGAAGGTGCTGCTGCAGCTGGGCAGATTGCCCGGGAGCCGAGGAGGAGCTGGGCACCGCGCCGCCAGCACCCTCAATCCCGGCTGCCCCATTTGTATTTCCAGTTAAGGTGAAGAGTTTGTTGAAAACCATTTCCCTTTGCTGGCTGAGCTATGAAGCCCTCAGCCAATCCTCCACGCAGATCTTCTTCTTTTTTCCCCTCTTTGTTTCCATGCCAGGAGTTGGTGGCTGCTCTGCGAGGGATGAGCTGCACACTCGTCCCATCAGCTGCACCAGGCAGCGCCTATCACGCTTGTCATCTCCGAAACCAAGCTCATTATCTGACCAGACTGTCTCTCCCCACGTGTAAACTCCCTTTATCTCTGCGGCTCCCATACCTGTGCGTACGCAGCAGGACCCGCAGCTTGCCGCACATCCCCTGTCAGAGGGAATTATCAGCCTCCCAGGGGAAAAGGTGTTTCCTCTCCCTTCCTCGTTTGCAAAGTCACGTTCTTGGGTTGGTCACTCACCTGTTTGCTAATTGAGTCGGTGCTTTCCTCATCCTCATTTCCTATGAGTTAATTTATACATGTTTTTAATCTCTAATTAAAAATAAATAGAACTTTTGTAATGACACAGAAAAATAAAAATCTCATCAGAAACAAGTATCAATCCTTGAAGAGGCGCAGAGTCCAATAAACCACGCGCCCAACCCTCTCCCCTGCAAACCATTTGCCTTCCAGACACCCAGCACCATTTCTCCCACCCCGCAGCTAACGAAGTTGCTGGTGTTCACAGCCGCTCCTCCCAGCCCAGCGCTCGCGAGGCCGTCCCGGTCCCCGTCCCCGTCCCCTGGAGCAGCCGCGGGGCTGGGCCGCGGTGCGGGAGCCACGGCATCCGCCGGACACGTCGATCCCGCAGGGCTCCTCCTCTAGCGCTCGCGAGGGCTTGCCAGCGGGAAGCCGCCTCGTTGGGAATTACGCTGCCGGTGAATGCGCTTATTGCTATGAAAAAAGACAGGCACAATTTCTCTTTCTAATCGAGTCCACCCCCATTTGGCCTGCATGCCTGCCGGGATATCACACACATATTTTCCTGGTTAATTTTCAATTAATGGCCTCAAAGTCTTTCTGCCTGAGCAGCGGTAGAAAATTTTTTGTGCATGTATCAGCATGAAAAATAAGACTGAATTAGCATCTGCTTAAGCCCTGGTACATAATTAGACTGGAAACCACTGCCCAGGGGCTCGGGGTGGGCAGGAAAATCCTTCACATTGAAATAACCCGGCAGCGGGAGGAGATGCCGCCCCGCTCCCCTGGCTCCTCCGCTCGGAGCATGAGGCTCTTTATGACCGAACCTGCCTCATTTTGTGGCCCGAGCGGGACTCTCAGCTGCTCCGGGACCTCCACAGCCTCCTGCAAAGTCAACGATAACGAAGCCAGGGCCTTGGTTGAATTAATTTCGCTTCAAACCCAACAAAAACTTGCAAGAAAAAGAATTAATTATTCACTAAGCTCTAAAGATAATAAAGATAAAAATTAAGCTTGGATCTCGAGACAAAAAATAGTTCCTCTCCTGTTCAAATATAAATTAGGAGTGCATATAAATGCTACACGACTCAAAATTCATTTTCATTTCTAAGCAGCCATACAATATTCATAGTCACATAAGTGATTTCACGTCTCGCCCCCGAGATGACTGTGCTGGCACCGCAGGTAAATAGCTCCAGCGTAAGACACCTGGAACAGGGAAGAGCTTCGCAGCCTCTTCTTGAAGGGAAGGTTTTTCCGGAAGGATAAATCATTCCTTCAAAGCTCTTTTGGTTCAGAGGTTTATTCCCAAAGTTACCCCACTCAAGACAAGGTTAAGAAGGAAAAGTCGCGCAGGTTCGGTGCATGGTGCTCGGGCCACCCTGGGGCTGCCGGGGGGTCCCTGCCCTTCCCCAAGACCCCTGAGCCCCCCGGGCTGGGGGGTCCAACCCCGTGTTCCTGCATGAGCTGGAGGAGCCGGGCGGTGCTGGGCAGGCCCGGGAGCCCCGGGGATGGGCTGGGCGCGGGTCCCCGGGACCGGAGCCCCCTCAACACCTGCAGGGAGCCAGGACCCTCCCAGCACGCAGCCCAGCAAACGCAGCGCTGATAATGCTAATAATGTTAATACAGTTGATGGGATGGTCTAGGGGAGAGCTCGCCGATTGCATCAGTTAATTGAAAAATACGGAGGAAAATCCAGACGGGCGAATCGACCCCGCCTGCAGCGACGGATCCTGCCTCCGGCCACGCGCCGGCAGCAGAGCCATGCGGCCGCACCTCTGCTCCGCTCTGGCCCCGTAACAGCCCCTGTCACCGCTGCTGGCACCCAGGCATTATGTCTTTGGAAAAGCAGAAAGAATTATAAGCATGCTAGAACTCTGCATTACTTCACAGCTGTTGCCTCCCTCAGTATTTCCCGTGCTCGACCTCAGGCTGTCCCTCTCCCGCCCAGCACTTTGTCCTGCCTGCGGAGGGTCCTGGACCCCTGGCGCCGGGGGCTTCGGTCTCGGTGCTCCCCGCACCCCGGGGACGGGGTCCCTGGCGGGAGCAGCCTCTGGGAGCAGCAGCCGTCTGCCAGGGACCATGTAATCTTCGATCACACAGGCAAAATTTTATCTCGTTACCGCAGTGGTCACCTCTGAAATGGGATGGACTATTGATTTTTGCCTCCCTTCCATCGCAGCCGGAGCGGGATGGGAGAGGAGCTCGGCTGGGCAGCACCGGGGCCAGGCGGGGCTGGGGGCACTGGGCAGGCTGGGGGCACTGGGAGCGCTTCGCTCCTCGCTCCTGCTCCTGCTCCTGGGTGTGGGGTGCGGCCGGGGCCCCCCCACGGGTGCTGCGGTCCCCTCGGCCGCATTGTCGGGCCCAGCTGGGCTGGCTGTTGGGGGGAGCGGGGCGAGGCAGGCGCCTGGGGACGCTCCTTCGTCGGGGGGTGCCACCGAGCGCTGAAGCAGTTTGTCTCTGGAACAGCATGAAAACAAGAGGCAAAAAATTATCTGCATTTTTGGGAGAAAATCACTGTGTGTAGAACAAATTAGTTTGTCGTGGAGAAGCCTGCCGCTAAAACGTTAAGATGCAGATAACGCCGGGAAAGCTTTTGAAACCAAATGCCCAGCTGCACTGACAAGGCGATTTTCGTAAATGCTGTTCAGAACAATTTAAACAATTAATTTTAGGATTTAATGGGCACTTGCACTATCTGCTGGAGCAGAAATGAGTATGTGTCTTTCATTACCTGCCACATTTCCCCTATTCCTCATCTTCTCACCACCATTCCCGGGAGGGAAAAACAAGGCATATGTTAATTGAAATTGCAGCACAGCTGCAAAAAAAGGGGAAAAAAAAAAAGTGGATTTCAGGTTTTTGCCGACCCTGTTTTCCACAGAGGGAATGTGATACTCGACTATTTACAAGCAGAAAACTGTCAGGGGATACACAAGCTATTCGAGAATGAAAACAAACAAACAGCAGCCGCATGTTTGCAAACGGAGGTGGAAAGTGGACCTGGGTTATTTTTGCCTGTTAATCAGTGTAAATTGGTCCCTTGGCTATGGAGAGAAGGGGAACGTGGCTCACGTGGCTCACAAAGCTCCAGCCCCCGGGAGCAGGAAAACCTTCACTGTGCATTTCCCCGTCTGCTGCCCCTTCGCAGGGGGTCGGGGCCGTGCCCCAGCCCGCGGTGCCCTGCACCCCGGTGCCGTGCCCCGGTGCCGTGCCGCGGGCCCCGGCCACCACTTGCCGAGCAACCGCTTGTTCACCGCCACGTTTCTCACTGCCATGGCTTCAAGTGTGCTGTGAGTTACGGCAGCTGTCAACAGCAGAGCTCAGAGCAGCTCTTAAGCCACGCGCTTTCCCTGCTCGCGCAGGGCACGGTGCCGCTCTCACACGTTACCAGCCACCGTCTCCTCCTGCCAGCCACTCCACGGCACTTGCAGGCACCTACGAAATCTGCCACCGGCTGCTCGAGGAGCACCACGCTGCCAGGGAGCCGAGAGCTGCCCGGCTCTGCCGCGGCGGCTGCGGCACTGGTGCGTCCCGTGCGGACAGCGGAGCACCCTCCCGCAGCCGGTGTGCCGCACCGCAGGTGGTGCCAGGGGCTCCGGGGTGCTGCAGCCCCGACTCAGGGCTGGAGGGTGTCAGCTGCATCACCGACCCCGCGCTGGCATCAGCCCGCTGCTCCCACTGTGCTGCACAATTAATTCTGTTGCTCGTTCTCTCAGCACGTTAACTCCCATGCAAGTCCCATCTGGCCGTGCTGGTCCCCACCGTCCCTGCCTGGTCCCCACCACCCCTGCCTGGTCCCCACCGTCCCTGCCGGCCACCGGACTCGCTCTCCGTAGAGGGCAGCAGCAGCCCGCGGTGCCTCAGCGCTGCTCAGAGATACTCCAAGCAAACGCTGCTGGTCGCCCTGTGGGTGCACGGAACAACCGAGCAGCAAAACATGGGCTGCAAAATGGCTCCTGGCACCGGGCAGGGGGCTGAGAGGGTCTCGGGGAGAAGAGAGCGATTGAGGGAGGAAGAAAGCCAAATGTTAGTTTTGTGTTCAACTGCAATTGCCTTAATTTGCCTCTTTCGGTAACGAGGGGCAGGCTCAGGAGTCCTTTTGCTCCTGCCATTTGCTCACTATCAAGATAGCATGCCTCCTTGATCTGAAAATGATTATTTTTCTTGACAAATCCTCCCGCTGCCGCATTTTCTATTAATCTCCCTCTGTCTCTGCAGAGAAAAGAGAATTACAGAGGCTGCTCAGAGGCCCACTTGCTCATCTGTCCTTGAACCTGGCTGGCAACCCATTGTTAGCAGAATTGAGCAAATAGCAGAGAAAGGAATTTCTACAAATATTCTCTCATATTTGAAAGCAAATTTTCATCCGGCAGCACTCGCAGCTCCTCTGTGCTCCCATCCCGGGAACGCTGCAGCGTTTGCCCTGAGCAAGCAGAAATACGGGGAGCATAGCTTACGCTTCTGCCATCTCAAAAAGAAAGCATTATTTCTGACTAAAAATATTCAGTCTGAACAACGATTAACTGGTAATTAGTTTCAGAGTGGGAGGAAGGGGCGTGGAGGTGGCCGAGTCCTCCAGAGCCGAGGCCACGCGCTTTGACGGCCGCCCCGCGCTGGCCCCCGATGCTGGGAGCAGCGCGGGGTCCTCGGCATCGGGTCGGCCGGCGGGACAGACCTCGGGCATCCTTGTCACCACGCCGCCGGCGTCTGCGCTCCGCAAGGGCCTTACAAAGTGGAGCTGTTTGGCAATTCAGACGAGACAAGCATCCAGAATTTGGGATACAGGTTTAAAACCCCTATTACTTTCTGTCGAATACTTAGGAGAGCCTAATCCAATTGGCCATATGGTCCTGGGCTCCCTCCAATCTAATTCACCCGTCCCTGGGGCATACTGAAGGGAAAGGGGGGGGGAATTGAAAAAATGTAAATCACATTTTAATAGACTCATAAAAATACACAAAGCGATGACCGAGAAAACTTATCAGATTTTATGGGCATGTGGGTTGCTCGACAGAATATGGAAATGCCACTCAAACAGCAAAGCTGCCCTCACAGAAAACTTCACAACATAATCCAATTTATGCCGTTTGCTAGACAGAGCAGCCGGAGTAATTCAAGCCGTCTGCATCACTGTCACCTCTGCTTCCCGCGCCTGCCACTCCGGCGAGCGCGGGCTGGCGTGCCCCGCTCCGCAGGCACAGCCCCCCGACGGGGCGGCGAGCCCCGGGGCGGAGGGGCCGGCTGCGCCCGCGCCCCAGCACCCAGCACCCCGGGGCCCGAGGCCGGGGGGTGACGGGGACACATCAGGGCGGCGGCCGCCCCAGCCGCAGCGCTGGCATCTTCGCTGCCACCATCCGAAGTCCACCCACGTGAGAGCCAACAGGAGTGAAGGAAAGTGTTAAAATAAACACGGAGAAAGTTTATCTCAGCTCTACAGGGCCCCTGACCGGCGCAGCGCGATGGCAGGGAAAGAATATTTACCGTTCCCATTGACACGGGCTAATACACCCGAAGCCGCAGTCCCTGCGAGGATGGGGGCTGGGCTCTGCTCCTGGCAGGCGACATCCAGCCCCGCTCCTCGGTGAGGCACAGCCCCAGCTTGGACGCTCTCCCCACTGGCATACTGGTGTTCAGAGCCGAGTGCAGACACCAGTTCGGCCTGGGTGTCAAAACGGCCAATGCAGAGAGGTGCAAATCCCTTCACACGGGACGGCCCGTGTGGATAACCATTGCCCCAAAGAGCAAAGAGTGCAGGGTTCAGCCAGGAATGAGTACGCAGGAGATTTGGCAAATGCTTTGAGACACCATTCCTCAGATTTCTGCGGCTGTACAGCTGTGGAGTGTTCTCACTGACGGTGATTTAGCCAGTGGCTGTTGTTGGGAACAAAGGAAATGTTTGAAGCTTTGACAGAGATGATTGTGGAGGAAAAAGAGGTGTTGTGCAGGTGAGTTGGTAAAGTTCACCCCTCTAATTGCTCTGTAATTGTTCTGCCTCACAGTGGAGTTCTCTCTCAAGCCTGTTTTCGCTGGAACATGCTTGCAAAGAGCTATTTTGTTGGAAGAATTTAATTTTTGCCATTATGTTGTCCAGCACAGTCCAGCTCTGGGTACTTACCACCAATTATCTGTCTGCTATAAAGCTAATGTTGACACAGAGGTCCTCAATGCATCGACTCTGGGAATCTGCCAGGAAGGCTGGTTTCAAGCAGAATAATTAGCGGGCATGAATATACGTGTAAGATGCCCTTGAACTGATGGACTGTCTTTATTCACTGGGATGTGATCAATTCTGAGGTTTTTCTTTTAGACAAGCCCTTGAATTTAATTCCATTCTGTACAGTAAAGATTTCTTGTCTGAAATTCACTTTGCATCAAGAGAGCCCTGTCTGAGCTCCCCCATTAGCTATTCTTCCCCCTCATCCGAGAGTCTTAAAGCACTTTACATGGATTAACTAATTAGCTCTTTTCATAACCCAGGCTTTAAGTTAATTTCCCCATGTGCGTTATAAGGACAATGAACAAAACACAGCATTTTTCACCTCTCGCTGCTGCAGGTAACACTGAAGCGGTTGAGATGAGAGAGAAAGGAGCCCAAAATCTCATGTGAGGGTGACATGAAAATCAAGCAGACATAAACCCCGCCGGGGTACCCGTGCTCGCTGCGGTGCCTTTCCTACCCCCTGCGTCTCGGCGGCTCGGGCTGCAGCAGCACTCCACGCCGGCCGGGGAGCCGGCACGACTGCGAGCGGGGACGGGGTGCGCTGGGAGGGGAGAGAAGCTCCTTGAGCAATTCAGGGGCAAATACGTTGTGCAAAGCATCTGGAGCAGCAGGAAAAAACCAAGAGCAGTATGAGAAATGAGGGGAGAGGAGGGCAGGGAGGAAGATCCATCGAAAGGGCTGCCCTGCTGCGAAGGAATCGATTTGGAAATAAAGGTGATGCAGGCTGCTGTGGAGGGGCTTGCCAGGGTGAGAGTTATTTAAATTGCAGCTGGAGCTGGGGCAAACTGCACCCGGAGTCTCAGCCTGGGAGGAGTTTTAGAGGCCTTTTAATCCTCTCTGTGCCCCCGTGGTCCCGCTGCAGCCTCGGGGCTCGCCCGGGCGCAGGGTAACAAAACTCGTGCATCCCCTTGGCTGCGGTTCCTCTGCCCTCGGCAGTAACGGTGTGCAGAGGTTTCCAGCTGGGCTGTAAATTCAAAACTTAGCTCAGAGCTGAGTTGCAGAGCTGGAGGCTGAGTGGGAAGAACCCTCCTTCTCCTACTACCTTATGGAGCTGGTGAGAGAATGACAATTCCACAAATTCAACTGCACGATAAGAAGTTCCCTGGACTGCGCAGGGCATCAGGAGGAGAGTGCACTGTCTACAAGGGGCTCAAGTTCACTGCCTCCCACCGCTGATGGCTGATGGAGGGCGATGTGGGTCTCTGAGGGACCTGGGCAGCGAGAGGCGGCGGCTCCTCCTCCTTTTGCTGAACAGGAGAGGTGGAGCAGAGGAGATAGAGGGGAAAATGTCCCCTTGGAGCAGGATAGAACAGGCTGGAACAAAACCTGTCTGTCCTTCAGAGACATGGGCATGGGCACATCGGTGTGTGTAACACAAGTGGCGCTTGGGTTCAGGCTCACCACAGGGACCTTGGAAGCTCAGCAGATCTGTCCTTTTCCCAAGAAGATGAGCGGGGCCGTCCCTCCTGCTCCCACCCACCCTGGTCATTTTTCTTGGCACTTCAGGAGCAGAAACCTGTTTCCAAGAGGAACGCTCTAAGGACACTGGCTGGTTTCTGACAGAGCCTGATCCAAACCAGCCAACACCAAAGGCACTTTCCATCAGCTTCACTGAACCTCACATCGGCGGGGAAGCAAGAAGCAAGATCATGGCTCGTCCATGTCCAGGAACAGACGGAGCTGTGGGCTGAAGCTGTCACAGCTTTCGACAGTCACTGGGTCGGGGGCACTGCGCTGACAGCAGTGCTGTGCGGTTTCAAGAAGAGGTTTGAAGATGAAAGTTGAAAGTATAGAGAAATCCATCAAAGAGTAAAGCCATGCCACAGGGGGTCGCACGCCAGGCCAGGAGCTGCCAACCTCCTCCTGAGGTTCTCCTGACCTGGGAGGTCCCCTGAAGTCGGCGTCTCGGTTCGCGTGGCCACACGGCTCCCGCAGAAGCCCAGCTGGCCGCCGGTCTTCTCCGGAGCTGCGGCCATCAGGCAGAGAGATGCTGGGCAAGGACGGTGCTGCTGCAGGGCTGCTTCCAGCCGCAGAGAGCACCAGTCCCGGCTGCTTGCTCTCCCCCATCCCTCTGGCGTCATGCACCTGGGAATTACTGCGAAACAAAGGCTACACGCTAATAGCTGCCCACACGCAGGGATGAATATACCCATTTAATATCTGACTGTGCAGCTTCCGTGCTTTCTTTTGAAAATGTGCCTTAAATGTATACAGGAATAAGGGCAAGGCAGCACGCTGCGATGGGTAATTTCCTTCTGCAGGCAGAAATGGGGGTGACCACGTCCCTGTGTGTGCACAGCCAGTGTGGATATCCCAGCCTGTGTTTTTCGGAGGGGAAGCTGCCGGAGGCAGCCGTGCTCCAGCAGTCTCGTCACAGGCTGCACTTTTACATCCAAATTACTCCTGCTGCCGTTCACCTGCAGCAACTCTGTTTGGCGCAAGCAGAGGAAAAAACTTCGGCGATTGTCCTTGTCTCACCTCTCTCCTGCTGTTCCCAAGGGCTGTGATTTTATGTTGTTTAGAGATAATTTCACTGGCCCCTGAGTTTACAAGCCACTCCAGCTCCCTTGTACAGAAAGTTCGGTACACTGCGTACATGGAAGGGTTGTTTACTACTGCTTATATACTCTGGAGGCAATAGGAATAACCACTGCCATATATTAAATGCCACAGTGTAAAATAGAAGGAGGAAATTAATCTTTTATTTCTTTCCTTCTATAAACTCCTACTCATGTTCAATTGCTGTTCTTGTAATTTATGAAAAGGTTTATTTTTCGGTAAGCATGTTCCACTTTAGCATCCGAAAAAAGAGCAATGCGTAAAGGGAGGATACAATACCTCCTGGCAGATTCTGGAAAGGAGTGGGCACGAAGGAGGGGAAGAGATTTATCTGAAGGAGGAAAGGAGTGAAATTAAGAGATGGGATTTACACTAAAGAGCGGGGAAATGTGCTAACAGGGAGTTTCTAAAGACAAGGGCTGTTATGCTGGGGTTGTAATATTTGGGAAAAATTGATAAACTCTAGACTGTGGGAAGTTGGCAGGGATTCTGGACCCTGAATCGCAGGAGGTTTCATTTGCCACCCAAGGGCTGGCTGTGACAGGGCCACATCCCCACGGGACGGGCTGGGGACAACCCGGGGCTCCAGAGGGACACGCACAGCTTCCCCAGCCCTGCTCCCAGGGGCCACCCTCCTGGGCGTTGCGTGACGGCAGTAAATACCAGGTGGAGATGTGGCTGCATATGTCAGTGTTGAGAGGCCCTGCGCTGCTTACGACGGGCAGCCCCACGGGACGGGCATTATCCCCGCTCAGGGGGTGCTTCTGTGCCCGCTCGCAGCCGCACGCGGGCTTGTTCCTCCCCAAGGAGGAACGCACCCCGTTAATGCCGCTTTTCCTCTTGGCTGCAAACCTCCGTGGTTTTGGGGAGCTTGTGGAAGATGTGAGCAGCGACACAAATCCCCCGCGTTCCTGAGGGTCTCTCACAGGTCGCAGGGAAGTTAATTCTCCCCTCGGATGAAGGGTTGGTGATGGTGATGCTTGCTCCTCTGGGGACAGAGGCTAAATGCAGGACTGAGCCCAACTGGGATGTGAGCAGTGGTTTGGTCACAGCCTTATCATTCAGATTTCTAAAAAGTTACCTTTCCCCACCCAGTCAGATGGGACTGAGCGACAGCATGGGGCTGATGGCAGCTGTAAATCTTGGTCCAAGAACGAGTTAGAGATGGAAATTTGTTGCTGCACTTCCAGCAGGTGGTAAAATCCATCGTAAATCTCCGAAAAGCTTGTCAGGATGCTAATGGACTGAGCTCCCGATGCTTAAATTTCACAGCTTCCAGTTCTCCTGAAATGTCACTTGGAGGACTCTCTGCAGAAGGACACAGGGATAGAAACGAGCCCCCTCAGCCTCTGGGGAGCTCTGACAGCGGGGACACCCCGAGCTCTAGCACCAGAGGGACGAAACATGGTCTTGTCACCGAACCCCAGCCTGGGGCTCGCACAAGGTGCTGGGCTCCTGCTCCCCCCGCAGCCCGTCCCGTGCTCGCCAGCCGATGCCTCGGGGCGCAGGTCTCCATCTTCGTGGTCTGGGGGATGTTACTGCCTGGCTGGACGCGTACCCCGCTGGTTACCTCCCCTCCTGTGCTGCCTTTGGACAGCCGGGACCAAGGCTTTCCCCAGCTCCAGCCCCACACTGGGGGGCCGCTGGGAGTGCAGGGGGTGGTCAGACCCCGCCGTGCCTCTCCCGGCGTTCACCCCCGCCAGATCCAGCAGCACAGACTGAGGAGGAGGGAAGAGCACAAATTCACGCTGGTGAGGCTGCCTGCGGCACGGGGAACGTGTCGGGTCTGAGCCTGGAGCCCGGGCAGCAGGAGACAAATGGGACGGGGAATGAGTGGCATTAATGTGCCTGCAGCCGGCATTAATTTTACCTCTGCCTTCATCAGGGGAACAGCGCTGCGGCAGCACCCTCCTTAGAGAAGAAACGATGATCCCTATTTATCTTGTCTGGCATCTCAGCTCTGGAAGCATTTTTAATTCAGTTTCTCCATTTTTCCCCTCTTTTTGTCTTCCTAGTTATAAGTCCCATTAAAATCTGTCTTGTTGGCTGCTTTGTAAGAACCCAGCAATGGCAGGCAGGGGAGAGATATTTCAGGTATTTCTCTTCTGAAGGTCTGTCCTGACTCAAAGCAAGTTAACCCGTTGCTATTTCTAAGCTACTTCTGTTGTATTTTCTTTCATTTCTTTGAGTAAACAAAAGGAAAAGAAAGATTCCTGTTCTTGCTACAGTTCTGAGGTCAGAGAGATTTGCAAAATTAAAGGACTCTTACTTTATTTAGTCTTCACGTCCCTCCCGTAAAATAAGATGTGGATTTGCACAAAAAGATACAAGGGGCCTTGAGAACGCCCACGCGACTTACTCCCACCACGCTGTGCCCTGCCAGATCTCCCTGCGAGTCCTCCCTGCCGCGGCTGGGCAGGCAGCGATGCTCCCCACGCCCCAGCACAGCCGGGGCTCAGGACAGACGTGCCGACGGGGGCAGGTCCCCTCCTGGGGTGGCTGCGCTTGCCCTTCACATGGATGCACAGGCAGGTTCACCCCAAGCTAATCCATCGCCCAGCTCAGCCAACCTTGTTTGACACAACACTTCATAACTCATCTGTCACAAACAACTACCCAGTACATGCATTAACATCCCCAAACTGTGTGTTCCAAAATCCAGACAAAGCACAGCCCATAAATACAAAGGAAAGAGGTAAAAGAGTGCAGAGGATGTCACAGCGCTTCCAGCCACCGCTCAGTGGAGTACAAACCCAAACTGACCTGGGAATCTCCTCATTTTTATCTCTGCAGGAATAAATTATTTTCCAAAAGGAAACACCAGAAGTTGTTCTTCCAGGAAAAAAAAAACCACAAAACCCTTTGGCAGTAATACCACCTCCAGTGACGCTGGAGGGGATCCATCCATTGCCACCTGAACTGTTTGAAACCACCAGAGAGGAGACCCCAGGCACCAAAGAGACCGGCCCCTCCGCGCAGGCTCTGTGCGCCTCGGAGACCTCTCGGCGCTGCCCCCCGGAGCAGCCGACCCCCCCCGGCCAGAGCCTGCAGGGCAAGACCCGCTGGCCGGGGAGCGCAGGCTGACGGCACGGCCCCCGGGCTGGGGGCACCAGCCACGGCACCGGCCTGTGCTCATGCCCAGCAAACGCAGAACCCACCTGAAATGCAACTTCTCACCCCCTCGGCACAGACTGTCTGTTTTGACAACATCGATGATAGCTTTTCTGGGAGGGGAACTAAGCGATAAGGTTCCCCACGCCCTGGCCATCCCCCTCACCAGACCGACGCTCCCACCACTCAACGGTGTCTCTAACGCTGCTGCCCGCACCGGCGGCTGTGGGGCTCCCACCTCCGCGACGGGGCTTGGCTCTGCTTTGCTAAGGAGATCTGCAGGCGAGCCTTGGTTTTGGAGTCCCTGCTAGCGGGAGGCAACGAACCCCGAGCTGAGCGGAGTTCACAGGCACCCAGCAGCAAGGGGGGTGGGAGCACGCGGGGCGCAGGAACATCGGCTTGGAGGATTTCTAACCCAGGTTTGTCTTTTGGGTTGAGCCTGTCTGAATTAATTTTCTCCAGAGCTCCTGCCACAACTCTTCAGAGCAAGCGGACCCCGGTGCGTCCCTGTGGGAGTCGGTACCGGCTTGCGGGGGCTCTGGCGTGGGGCAGGCTGCCCGGCAGACGTGCCAGGGTCGCAGGAGGGGGGCACGGCAGCGGCTGGGGCAGAGCAGCAGCAGCAGGACATGGACGAGTGAATAAAACGCAGCCATTTAAAAGAAGAAAACTTTTTTCCTAAATCTGGTTCTAATAAGCAGCCTGACTTTCTGCTTGCCTCCCCAATGCCTCGTAATGCTGACAGACACTGACCTAATGATGCATTTTACAGCGTTAATGCTATTATCAAACTGCTGTCGGCTGGGAGCTTTTAATTCATTAACTTGCTTTTGCTCTGGCGGGACTGTCTGGATTTTCACCGAGCAAACAATAAGAAACAAAATATTTAACAAAGTCTTCCAGAATTCCAATATCATGCCATTGATTTTGAGTCACTTGGACTTCGATAGCTTAAACATTATTGGTTTCTGTCATTAAGGATTGGGGCAGTGGAGCTGTGAAAAGCTGCAAGGCAAATGGGTAAATATTAGGGCTGGTTTTTTCTTTTTGTATCTGCAACTGCTTTCCTTTCCACTAAGCTGTTACACCAAGGAGAGTCCAATCAATTAAAATAAAGTAAATTAAGAGTGGAAAAATATTAGGAAGAAAGACACAAACTGAAGAGATTTGCTAGTGCCACCGCGGATCGCAGCAGGAAGCTCCAGAGCAGCGCTGGTGCTTCTCTGTTTCCCTGATGGCTCAGCACCGCCAGGCAGCTGCTCTGCCCCGGCAGCCTGGTCAGGATGGACCCGGCCTCCGCCCGGGCATCACCAGACCGCAGCGAGACCCGGGCTGGGAGAGCACCCGCTCCCTGCCGCAGCGGCCGTGGCGTGGGGCCGCGGTGCAACGTTCCCCTTGAAAGGCGTCCCTAAACCCCGCAGTCCTCCCCAAGCACGGTGGGGCCCAGCGCTCATCCCCTTTACCGGAGGAAGAAACCTGGGGGGCCGTGGGAGGTCAGGGCACCCGCTGCCTCTGCCAGTGACCATCTGCTGGTTGTTACCTGGGTGGGAAATCATTTTCAGATGGAGGGAAAACAAGCTGTCGGGGATGAATAGATGTTAGTGTGCAGATCATCTTCTGCACAAAAGGAATATCATAGCATGCAAATGTCATTTGTATTGTGATCATTAGCTTGAGCTGTGGGAGGTGCCTTATATCAGTTAAATTCTTTCAGGGGCTCCCACAGAGAAGAGGAGAACTTCTTAAGTGCACAGTGGCATTTAAGAGATTGCTGCCTGCTCTGAGCAGATGTTCCAAGGATTAGATAGCTTAGTTTGCAAGACAGCTTCAAATTAAAATAGAAAAAGCTACAATATTTATGGGCTGCTCTGCATGCGCTGGAAATCCGAGAGGAACACATGATGTCTGGTAGCTGAAGTTACAGTCAGAAACACACCTGCAAACACACCGTTTGACTTCAAAGGGGGAGCAGCCCGAGGTCGAGGCTGGCGCAAGGATGGTTGAATTAGCATAGCCTGAATATTCACGATCATTTCACCTAGATCTGGATGTTGACAAGCAGCTCTGACTGCACGCACATCAGCACATCAGTCCTCGGCTGGCCCTGCTGGGGAGGCAGCCTGGGGCTTCCCAGACACATTTGTGAAGGACGAAGCGGTTCACAGGGTCTCTCTGCCTGCCATGCAGCTTTTCAGAGATTTGTTTCCGTCCTCCTCCTTGGCAGTATAGATTACGGGCAGGGAAGGCCGACTGTGCTCCCGCGGCCAGCCTGCCTCCACCACGCTGCCAGCACATCCCCGGCCTGCCCCTTCCAGCCCTGCTCCTGCAAAGCTCTGCCCAGACACCGCCCCTGCCAGCCCAAAGCCACCACCTGGAGCTGTCACGCTGCACCCGAACACCCCTGCGTGACACTCACCTCCAGGCTGGTCCCACCTCCACCGAGGCTTGTCCTCATCCCCAGCAGAGAGGGGCCAGCTCATGGGTGCCCTTGTTCCCTGGAGACCTCAGTGGGTGCTGGTCCCTGCCTTGCCCTGGCCAGCACAGCCGGAGACGGGCCAGCGAGGAAGGAGCAGCGGCACAGCCAGCCCCGCCTAGCACCCCCTCCATGGCTGAGTTAATCTCAAGCTCAGGGGAAGCAGCTGATGCTGGCCCTTTTCTGCCCCAGCGCAGCTCCTCACCCCCACCTGCTCCTCCTCCTGCTTTCCTTTAAACCTGATGACTTCAGAGCTGCCCGCTCCTTTCTCAGGATGGGTTTTCCTGTTACATCCTTTAGCCCCTCTGCAGGGGGCCGAGCTCTTATTTCTACGGCTTCCTCCAAGAGGTCCTGCGCGCACCTCAGCGCTTGCAGGAGCTGGCACGGCGCCCGCTGCGCCAGGGAGGTGGGGAAGGGTGAGCTCTGCGTTCGGTGCTAAAGGCTGGGCAGAAGGAGCAAAGCCTCAGGGTCTCTCCTCCTCTGTGCCCCCTGGGAGATCCTCTCTAGCTGCTCTGCAAGTGCCTCTGCTCTTCGACGGAGAAATCCCTGCCTTGCCCCTGCAGGCGGGCACTGCGTGGCTCCGGGCCAGACCAAGAGCAGTTTGTGCTGCCGCAGGGCCCGCTATAGATGGCAGCATTGACGAGCCAGAGGCTCCAGCTCCTCAGCTGGGTTTATTGAGATAATTAATATACAAAATACAATAGAAAATATGATATGGGTAATCTTGAGCACAAACTCTTCCCTCGCTGTAGCTGCATCTCAGAGCTCTGGGAGCAGAGCTGCGCCCCGAGGCTGGGCTCTCCATCAGGAGCGTCCGAGAGCCGTTGCACCAGGCCAGGCTCCTGGGACCGGCCATCTCCTCCACCTGAGGTTTGGGTCACCATCACCTTCCCGTGTGGGCTCTGCCCCTCAGGGAGGTTTTATCACCCAAACTCCTGCCAAGAGGCAGCTCTGGATGAGGTGCTGCACAGAGGGAGAGACGAGACAGGGACGGAGAGCTCTCACGGATAGGTTTTTCCAAGTCCTCACATCTCCAGTATTTATAGGGACTGATGGTAACTCAAACACGGTTTGTGATTCCACCTGATGAACCTGAAGCCCTAAATCACACAAGTCTGCCAAGTGAAGTACTTTAGCCTTCTGCCCTCGCTGCCGTAACCAGAGTATGTCTCCAGGCTCCTGGGAGCAGTTTAATGAACTGCCTGATGCTGCCAACAGACTTTCTAATGTTTTGTGTCCCTCCTGTGGAAGTCCCTTGCCCCTTTCCCCACGCTTTCTGCAATGTTTTCTTGTAATTGCTGCCCTTCTGCCCGGGAAAACTACAGAGAAGAGCAGCTGGGCAGGCAATGGGCTTCTTAAGCAGTGCTCTTCTGCAGTCCTGGCAGCACGATGCAGAGCCGGGACGTGCCCCGGCGATGGCTGTGCCGGAGCAGATCCTGCCCCGGTGCGGGGTCCATGCTGCAGGCGAGGGGAGGGGAGGCTCCCCGGCTCCCCGCGCTTCTTGGGGGGCAAGGGAGCAGAGGCGACGCTCTGTGGGGACCAGGCTCTCTAACCCTGCCCCGCAGGGGAAGGCTGTTGAGCAGCAACAGGCAGGGGCAGCTTCCCATGTTGGGCTAGGGAAGAAAACGCCTGCCTAGGAAACCGACTGTAAGAATAAAGGTGTGTAAGATCCCATCCAAAGCCTCCATTATCTCAACAAGTTTCCTATTTATTTTCCAGACACAATACACTTTGTAGCTTCCTTTTTACTGAGAAGGGAAAAACCTTTATTTATTTATTTAAATTGAGAACCCTGGTAGAAAACAAGCTTTGCTTCCAGAAGCAATTACATTCCATCTCTTAACTGGATTAGGTAACTTGATAAAACTCCAGTGGAGAAATATTTGCTCATATTTAATCATTTGTTGACTTGGCACCTCATGGAAAAAAGCAAAATTAAATAAAAATGTGTAAAGGGCAACCTGCTTGCTGATAAATCCTACCCACTCTGAGCAGTTTATTACAGGAGCAACGATCCATTAGCTCTATACATAAATTAGAATCATGCATTCAGTTTATGGAGTTGCAAATTGTCAGCTGCTGCCATTATGTCAAAAATACGCTGTGCCAAGAATGATTATTGTCTGCCCTCAGCTGATGAAGTCCAGACAGTTTAGGGTTAGGCAGTATGAAAAGCAAAAGGAATTCAAGCCCTTTCTCTATTTTTTTTTTTTGCTGCTTGTAAAAACAAAGCAATCAGCATGCTTGCATGTTAACATAGTCTGGAGACACGTAGTGAATACTCTATTAGTGCCCTGAAAACTAACCCCCGTAGCATCTATCGATCATAACCTTCTTGTTATCTGTGTCCAGTACAGCCCTTGAAATGAGATCAAGCCATCAATATTCTCCCTGGGTGTACATGCTGCTGGAGCTCCTTATTGCAGGTTGGATCACCACCCTAGGAGCTTTCCATTCTTTCGTAGTCAAAAAAGAGAGGACTGCCGATTCTGCTTGATAGTGCCACTGCTCCATGTATGCTGTTAACGGGGAAATAAAAAGCTGTAGTGTTACTTGTGGTTCACAGGTAATCATTACACAGCTATAACGACAGAAAACCAACAGGTCTTGGGGGAATTACAGCAGGAATCAGTTCAGCTAAGTATTGACATCATTAGCCCCAACAAGACTCGCTTTCTTGCAGCCTGAGCTGAGGCTGTAGCCTGGCTGGGATTTCCAGCAGCGGATCCCAGGCCAGCCCCAGTCCCGAGCGATGAGCCCGGCCGGGCCGTGCCCTGCGGCGCAGCGGCCGCCCCCCTCAACAGCAAACCTCTCCCGGGCATCCCACGCATGCAGCACGGCGGGACCCCCCCTCGGGTCCCCCCGGCTGAGGGTGCTGCTGTGGTTCAAGGGGCGCTGCCGCGGTTCGGGGGGTGCAGCCGNATCCCACGCATGCAGCACGGCGGGACCCCCCCTCGGGTCCCCCCGGATGAGGGTGCTGCTGTGGTTCGAGGGTGCAGCCGCGGTTCGAGGGGAGCAGCCGTGGTTCGAGGGGCGCAGCCGCGGTTCGAGGGTGCAGCTGCGGTTCGAGGGGAGCAGCCGTGGTTCGAGGGGCGCAGCCGCGGTTCAAGGGTGCAGCTGCGGTTTGAGGGGAGCAGCTGCGGTTCGAGGGGAGCAGCTGCGGTTTGAGGGGAGCAGCTGCGGCTCGAGGGGTGCAGCTGCAGTTCGAGGGGTGCAGCTGCGGTTTGAGGGTGCAGCCGCGGCTCGAGGGGCGCAGCCGCGGTTCGAGGGGCGCAGCCACGGTTCGAGGGGTGCAGCACCCGGTGGTTCTGGTCAGGGGCGTTGGGACCTGCCCGCAGGGCGCAGGGGGACNTGCAGTTCGAGGGTGCAACCGCGGTTCGGGGGGCGCAGCCGCGGTTCGAGGGTGCAGCTGCAGTTCGAGGGGCGCAGCCACGGTGCGGGGGGTGCAGCCGCGGTTTGAGGGGTGCAGCTGCGGTTCGAGGGGCGCAGCCGCTGTTTGAGGGGAGCAACCGCGGTTCGAGGGGCGCAGCCGCGGTTCAAGGGGGGCAGCCGCGGTTGGAGGGTGCAGCTGCAGTTCGAGGGGCGCAGCCGCGGTTCAAGGGGGGCAGCCGCGGTTGGAGGGTGCAGCTGCAGTTCGAGGGGCGCAGCCGCGGTTCAAGGGGGGCAGCCGCGGTTGGAGGGTGCAGCTGCAGTTCGAGGGGCGCAGCCGCGGTTCAAGGGGAGCAGCCGCAGTGTGGGGGGAGCAGCCGCGGTTCGAGGGGCGCAGCGCCCGGTGGTTCTGGTCAGGGGCGTTGGGACCTGCCCGCAGGGCGCAGGGGGACGTTTGCTACGAAGTCGAAGCCGTCGGCGTGAGCGGAGCGACGGCTCATTAAGCTGTCAGGGGAAACGGGGAGGCTGTCAGGGCCTGTGCAGGGGCTTTGATGGGTATCTGGAAGGTGTTACTGTGCTTTCATTTAGCAATTAATAAAGCCCAAAGACTGACCCTAGTTCTGAGGAGATGATTTCTGCTGGCTGGGAGGGAGGAGGCATCTGGAGACGTCCTGGGTTGGGGCTGCGCATCGCTCTCCGCAACAGGCACGAGGTGCTGCTCAGTGGGGGCTGTCCTGGACGGGGCTACAGGGTCGAATCCTGCCCTCGGTCCCGGCCCTGGGCTCCCTCGGGACCAGGGGCAGGAAGCTTTCCTGATGAACAGCCGGGGACTGCCCTGGCGCGGGGGACGCTGCTGCTGGCTCGCAGACGGCTTTACGCCACAGCAGCTTGGGTACGTGGCAAGAGAGGGGTATGGCCGGTGCAGAAATAAGTCATTGTCTGCTGTCACAGGGACGCAGGACTGTGGCGTGGAAGGTGACCGGAGAGGGCACGGGGGACGACAGCACGGCTGCGGGGGTGCGGCTGCCGGAGGGGCTCCCCCGGCACGGCCCCGGGGTGGGCACTCTGCGGGGGGTCACCCTCTGAGCCGCGGCAGGGAGTCATCTTAGTCGTCAAGAAGAATTACAAATGTAATCCCATAGAAATAACCCTCCCTAATAAAAAAAAATGCCTTTAGTACCTGCTAGGAAGCTGTACATTTAGCTGGGATAAATCTGTTTATGCAGGAAAGGTCCCTGTCACAACGAGCGTAGCACTTTGCTCATTAAAGGCTTCAATTCTAATTTAGTTCAGCCTGTACTGAGTGTACTTAGTCATGAGGGGGCTGAGCAACACAACAGGGCTATGTTTAGTATGTTAAATCATTCACTGAGCGGCAGCTTTAAGCAATTCATTTATTCTATGGAGGTTTGTTTTCTATTTTATTATACAGTTCACATGGTGCAGTTGCACCACGGGAGATGTGTGCCCAGATGCCCACGTGTGCACACACACACACACACAAACCTGCACATATTTTTTAGCTACAGACTTTCAGACGTAGCTTCAGTAAAACAGCAGTTGCACAGGGTGTTTTGAATGTGCTTGTATGATAACCTAAGAAAATCACAAACAAAACTGGAGTGTCTCAGAAATGGTCTGGAGTGGGCCTTGGGCAGTATTTTTGCAGTTGCCAAGGTGACCCAAAGGACCGTTTTCCTCCTCCCTTTCCTGGGATCTTAGCCCAGCTCATGCAAGTGGGGTCACTGCCTGGGACTCCCCAGAGAAGTCTGCAATTTCTTTTCTGAAGGGATGACTGTGAAGAGCAGCTTTTAGAAAACTTCAGAAAACAGTTTCATATTTCCTGAAGATCTGCCACGGGTTCTGAGGATAAGTTTGCGCTCAGTCCCCTGCATGTTCGACGGCGTGTTGGGTCTCCTTCGTGTCTGTGCACGGCGGGAGAAATGTTTGGATCAAACACTTGGTGCAATCTGGTGTGGGCTCGCCTGGCTGGCCCCCATCGCTCGAGCCAATGCTTTTCAAAGGTTTAAAGATCTGGAGAGGGCACTGCCAAAGGGAAGGATTATACAAATTATTTTCTCTTCTTTGGACCCACACTGCCATGCTGGATTTTCATGCCTCTCCAAGGCCAAACACACTCGATCCTGGGGGCTCAGCTGTCCTGTTTGCTGGAGGCTGCAGCAGCTCAGGGTGCGTGAAGAGACAGGGCTGGGTGACCCTCTCCTTCCAGATGTGCTAATTTAAAATGATGGTTAATAACCCCATGTCACCTGCATGGGCAGAAGGAATAAAATAAAAGAGGTTCTGCTTTATTTATTCTTCTTAATATGAAATTCATGCCCTGATTGCCTTTGGTCTCTCCAGCCAGGCTTCTGGGAAGTAAGAGATTCAGTTCATGAATCTGAATTTGGGGAAGCTTCATCTTTTGAGCTTTCTGTTCAGGGAAAGTTACTTGATAGCCAGGGAGCCAAGGGGGAAATACATTATTGAAAGAGAAGCTTCCTTTTTAATCTAAAATTCAGCAGGATCGTTGAGATGAAAAAGGTTATTTCCAAGAGTCTGTCCAGCATATCTTGAGGGCTTCTCCTTCCCATACAATAGCGAGTGGGAGGGAGGGTGGGAGCCTCGGTCAGAAACAGAGGCTGCTGTTTCTCTCTCAATTACACCGGCATCCCATCTCCTGACAAGGGAATAGCAATTCCCCTCGCAAAGAAGTGCTTGGAGGCTGACTGTAGAAAGAGGAGAAAGTAATTACGGCTTAACTGTGCAAACAGTGACTCCTGGGAGCACTGGCAGAGTGCAGGAGCCTACTCACATGAGTAACGTGTGAGTTAGCACACGTCCACCCAGGAAAGCACTTAAATAGCAGCCTCGGTCCCTTTGAACTCAATTTGTTGAACGCGATGTAAGAGCATACTGAAGCCCAGAAAAGAGCATGCTGGGGGTTCTGGGGGTGGGTGATGCTGGGGAGTTTGCACTTGAGGGGACCATGGTTGGCTGCCAAGAGATCCATGAAGCCCTGCAAGAGGCACACATTTGCAGGGGCTTGGTTTCTCCTGCTGCCTCGCCACCAAAGAACCTGGGAGCAAGATCAGGACGAGATGCCTTTTTCTGGTGAGATGGTAAAACAGGTAGTACCGTATTCTGTAGCGCTGGAGCGATTCCCCGTGCCTTGGTGTCAGCCGAGCCCATGTCCGTGCCTTATGCTGCTTTTGCTTACCTTGCTCCCGTTGGAAGGAGCGACCAGGCTCCCGGGGTCTGGAACCGCTCACGGCTGTCCCGCACTGCTGCCCCGCGCCGTGCTTCGCCCTTCGCTAAACCAGGAGCTGAGCAGTCCCCGAATAACCGGGACTGTACCAGACTGGCAAATTACCCACTCTCTGCAGGGAAGAAAACAACCCACGGTGGCTGGAAACAGTCTGTAACGGCATTTTGCTGAGACAGATTCCCCGGGCCTTTCAGCAGGCTCCCAGGTGAGGCCCCGGTGCTCGGTTTGTCGTGCTGCGTTCCCCGGCTCCGCGGGTCGGCGGGACCCGCTTTCCATCTGCTGTGGGGGAGCAGCGAGCGCCGGGCACAGGGGATGCCGTCCTCCCTGAGCTGGGCTCCGCTTCGCAGGGTACACCGTCACTGTCCCCACGGGTGACCGTGGGCAGGACGGAGATGCAAACCCGGTTCCCATCGCCCCGCGTGGCCATGGACGGGGTGGTGGAGCTGGTCCCCTCGCGAGGCAGAGGGAGAAAATCTTGCAAGAGAGTTAGATCCATGCTTGGGAGAAACCTGTTTTTCTCTCTGACCTGGAAACAATCCAGATTTGCTTCTGCTGCCAATTTAAAAACATTCTCTTGCCACGGTCAATTATTTTAAATCCTCTCCATGGACTGTGCTGCGCTCAAGGAGCTGGCAAGAGCAGGAGCCGCGTGTCTGTATCTGCACAGGGAAACAGGGAGCGACAGGCTCCTGCTCCTCTCTGGGGATGCCATTAGGTGGGATCTATGTGCAGGGATGGAAATGCAGTAATTCTGCTGTCAGCAGTTTTCTCCACAAACGTTCACACAGCTGACACTGCTCTCCACCCTTGTAGATAGATTTTGGGCCTCGCTGTATTAGAGGGAGGCTTGCGTTCCTGCCACTTAGATGACAAATACTAAAGGAGACATTCTTCTTCCAAAAGATGCATTTTTTCCTTCTTGCTTCTGTGCCTGCTGCAGACCGTCAGCTGCACGGCCTCCCGCGTGCCCTCCCGGCCAGCTCGCGCGCCGCTCCCGGGATTGCACCTGCGTTCTGACGTGCCCCGCGCCTAGCGCTGAGCAGTGACACCCCGATTCAGCGAGCTTTCCTGCCTACTGCAATGCAGGCTCCATGCCTTCCATTTATTTTGCATCACTGAAATGCCATTAAGCTGGGAGGAAATGTAAAAAACTCTGCTGGCATTCAGAGAAACAGAATTACGCTAATATGGTATTCAGAGCAAATTATCTCTTCTACCTGGTTTTACTAGGAAAAAAAACCTCAAGCCCTGGGATTCAAGCTCCCTGGCAAAACTAATTATAAGATATTCATAAATTTAAGATATTAGTTATGCGAAGAAGTCTTCTAGACAATATTAATGCTGTTCTTTCCTCGTTGAACAAGAAGTATTTAAATGAGTTCAGTTTTAACTTTTCAGGTATTCGAATGTTTGTGCTGACGGGAAGCAGCAGGCTGGCAGCCCGGCGAACGGGGAGCATTCATGGACGGTTCCGGGGAAACCGGGGGGAGGCGAGACTTCTTCACAAGAGCAGAAGTGGTGGAACTCCCCACTGCTGGACACCCCGCGGCCACAGCGGTGAGGTCTGGGGACAGACAGCACTCACTCGGGTACAGAGAACACCAGCTGTAGCAAATGAGAGAAGGATAAATGATGGGGAGTTTTGTGAGGCTGTGGTTTAGCTCTCTGTCTCCTTCTGCCATGGGAAACACCAGAGCTCCGCTTCTAAATAGTCATTTTAGGTTTGCTTTTAAAAAGGCAGAATAAGGGTAGATCTCAGGGAAGCACCTCTGCATTCCTTCCAGAACATTTTCTTCCTCTTGCAGGTTTCAACAGATACCAGGAAAATCCCTTTCCTCTTATCCACTGGAAATAAATGGGCTCCAGGAGGGGTATGAGGCAGGTCCGGGGTAGAGCTCACGCGTACACTCTCTGCAGTTATTTCAGTTACTGTGGTGTTTCCAAAGCCTCCCTGCACGGGAGCTGGGGGAGTTGCAGGTGGTTTCCTGCACCATCCATCCTGCCTTCTGCACCCTCTCCTTGTTTCGCTACGTGAAGCTGTTGTGTGCGGAGCCATATGGTCTTGAGCAATCAAAGCTACTTTCTGCCTCATTTCTCTTGCAACCTGTATAGTGATTCCAGCATTAAGTTTAGAGCTGCTAATTATTACCCATTGCAATATGGCAGACAGCATATTATTTTGTAATAATTCAGGCCAGTTCCTCCCCGTTGGCTCAGAGGGCAGGTCATGCAGTGGGTGCAGCTGTAGTCGCTGTGGAAATACGGGTATGCTTGGGAGGCCGTGCATGTCCGTGCTTTCCTCCTTGTCAGGACACCAACACACACTGCTCCGTAGCGCTCTTCCCATGAAGCGTGCAAGCTCACGCATAGGACCGAGTGCTTTGCCTCAGTGTAACTACTGCTTCCAGAGCACGACTGTACACGTTCACTCTAATGAAGATCATAACCTTGCCTAGGCACCTAGATTTGGAGAAATAACCAAATCACAGCTCCTGCCTACCTGCGGTCCTTTTCTTCACACCGGTTTCCTGGCACTGTGCCTGCCTGCGCGGGAAAGGCGGAGGAGAAGACCTCGGCCACGGGGTTTGCCCAAAGTCCAGGGCTGAGATGGGCAGAAATCATGTATTCCCTCTGCTTCCTCGCTGCCTCCTTATCCCAGTTCTTCCCCTGCCCCTGCAATGTAATTTTCCAGTAGACTTTTACTCAAAAAGGAATCACCTGCCAAACCCGAAAAAGCCTTTACCTGAGGGGAGGTATCAGTTAATATTGGTTAAAATAGATTTTTTTGAGCCCAGAGTATTGCTTTTTTTTTACGCCTAAACTGCCAAGAGATGCCTTGAAGATGAGATTAGTTCATTATTTATAAAAGTAAAATCCCTCAGAATGTATTAAATATGAAAACATTGTATCGGGGTGTAAGATTTGTGAGGATTAGGCTCTGAAGTCTAGACATTTATCTCTGAACGCATTACATTTGCATTCATTACATATCCTTCTGTACCTCTAAACATGAAAACTGATCTGCAGAACCGATGATCAAAGCAGGGAAATGCAGATCAGAAAACATGCTGTGTTCACTTAGGAACGTAAAAATGTTGTAAAAAAAAAATAAAATTGTCTGATATTCCAGTACATGAAACTGTAACGTGAACCCCCGCCGCGCAGCAGTGATGGGGGAACCTCAGAAGCAGCTGACGTTTGGTTTGGAGACGCTGCCAAGGGTTCTGCCCTTTACAAAGGGCCCCTTGGCGGAGGGCGGGCGCGGGGCGGCGGGGATGCCCCGTGCTCCCCCGGCCGACGGCGGCGCAGCCCTGGGCACAATCCTGCCTCCGCCACCGCCTGCGTGGCCAACCTTGAGCCGACCTCCCTGCGGGGACCCCTCCCCAGGGACAGCACCTACGCCGGCGCGTCCCCACGAGGCTCTGCCCGTGGTCGATGCAACGGGAGAACCGTGGGCAGAGGCTGCTCCAGCCCACCCGTGGGTTCCACAAAACCATGGCCATCGCTTCGTAATTTTTCACTAATCAAGACCTTTCCATGCTTTGCACTGGTTGGATGTTGCATTGACAGATGCACCACTACTGTGTCACCACATCTTCCTTTTTTCAACACAAACACAGCATTAACCTAATTCTGAGCCTCTGAACTTTATCCAGTGCTTTAAGATTGATGAAAAAAAAAAAAAAAATCAATATTAATGATCTAGAGACCACTTTGGCCAGCTCTTCAGCAGCTCTTGGATGGTAAGCTATCCAAATCTGTAGAATATAACGTTATTTTTAGCATGAATAATTGCTGTTTAACGTTCCCGTGAGTTTCTGTTGGAACGGAGGTCTGTCAGCATCCTGATACGAAATGCCTGTGCCGGTACACCTTCTCCTGAACTCCGTATTGAGTATTTCTGCCTTTTCCACTTGAACGCTGTGTCACATTCAGAAGTTGTCAACAAGTTCGTAGCTAAAACCTTGAAAACGTGTGAAATTTCGGGTGAAGTTTCTAATTGAAATTGATCTAATTTTAAAGAACTTTTATTCTACACTGGGATTAATGCCAGGTCTGCTGGAAACATTCCCAAGTTTCATGAAGCATTCCAGTGAGTTTGGAATCACTTTAGGATGATTTATATGTTTGGAGAGAAACCAGGCTCCCAGGCTCCCTCTGGCTTTGACCTAGACAGAGCTCCATCGGTTGATTTATACCATGATTTATACCATGCATTTTTTGCATAACTTCAAATCAGAATAAAATTTCAGCCCACAAAAACATGCAAAGTGAGACTGACAGAATGGTCTGCAGAGATCCTTCCTGTATTATTAATCTGCCTTATCTCTTCAGTGTGTTCATTTCCTAGCCCAAATGCATCCAAATCCGAGATCAGAGGGTACTATTGTTTCCAGTCGCTGTCTATGCTTACAAAGGAAAGCTAATTACGTTGAAATTCTCAGTAACTGTTTAGTATAACAACAGAACCAATGAAGCACTGTCAAAGCTTGTGGTACTGGTCCAAAACTCATGCTTTTAACATAAAATTCCCTTTCTTAATAGAAATTTTAAGTGACAAATCCACGGCATGAAGCTGGTATTCATTATTTGCGAGAGAGAAGAGAGGGGATTTAAATGAAGCATGTATTCTGCGAGGAGCCTCAGGAAATCATTTAACAGCTCAAGAGAGAGGGGAGCTGCATTATCATTAGAATTTACATGATGCATTAGCCAGAAGTAGAAATGTTAATCTTTCTATCTGAAATCTATTTGCAAAATTAGTGGAATACTGTTGCTTTAATGCCCTTTTCTTACCATCAAAAGCGTAAATCCTTTCACCTCTGCTGGGAACTGGAGAAATAAATTTTGTGAACTATTGTCCATTTCCCAAAACATCATTGCAACGAGAACAGGGGGAGACTTCAAGGTCAAAAAGGCTAAAAGTTGCAAAAAACAATGAGGCATTTTTAGCCTTAAAGAACTGCTCATACAGTCTGTGTAAGATAAACAACGGGTTGTTTTATCCTGCTGCCTACTCCATCTGGATCTGGTACCTGAGTGCAGAGAAATCTGAGGTTTGACTCTCTCTGACTCTTCTTCTACCTGAAAACAATGTCAGATCTAGTAATGAACAAAATAAGATTTTTTTGGTGCATCAGAGTACAACAGCTGCTTAGCACCTAGAGATCACCTTTTGCTGAAACCGAGTTTCAAACTAAAATGGTAAATGAGTGGAAATATTTTCTCCCAGCTTTCACATTAAAAACCACCTTGCTTATAACTCCACTGGTCCAGAAGTGAACTACCCAGGACTCATGCATACACTTAAGCACGTGAGTATCATTATGAAATTCAGCGGAGCTGAGTATGTCCCTGTGTTAGGACACACTTAAATACCTTACTGGATTGCAGCCCAGTTGCTTTTTTCATACTCAAAAATCTCGCTCTAAATTTCCACTTAGTGGAAAAAACGAGAAATAACCCCCTGCTTCTCTCTGCTCAGACAGTTCCTTCTCAAAAGTAAATCTCTGCCTCGCAAACCAGGACCACGCAGCGTCGGTGGGAAAGGCTGGATGTCCGTGCCAGCCAAGCCAAAACCAGAGTTTTTCCTGAAAGAAGCTTGTGTGACTCAGCCCCAAGTGGTATTGACCCCTAAATAACCAAACGCCTGGAGTTAAGCTGGCCAGGAGTCAGACCACAGTGCGGGGAACGCTGCAGCTCCCCGTGTGCCGGGGGGTCGTGGGACACTGTCCCCAGGTGGTCTGTGTGACAGTAACGTCACGGGCAGTGTAATGGGTTTCGGGAGAGCTTTATGCTTAGCTTAAAAAGGCCTAATAGAATGTCCTGGTAGGGTGAGACATAGTTCCAGATACTCTGGAAGACAGGCAAACAGATGCAGTAGGTGGTCAATGAAATATGCTCAAACCTGATTTTCCTCTGTAGCAAACCATTGCCCTGAAACCTCTTTATTCATTTTCACAAAGGCTGAAAGCTATTTTCTGGCACCAGATCCCCCAAATTTCCAGTTAATAAGCAGGCTTTGTGCTGTTGACCTTACACATGCTGGCACAGCCAGATTTTCTGGCAGAAATGAGAGGCCAGCAGCCAACTCGTATTACATTTTAAAGCACTGCAGCTTGGAGAGGAAAGGGAAATTATACAGCAGTGCCGCAGTCGCAGCGCGGTGACTGGCACCCTCGGCAGAGAGCTGTGGCACTGGTACACCGTGTTGAAATTACTTTTGGATGCTCTGTCAAGCACAAGATATAAATTGCACAATGTTTTTAAATGTTTTGGAGAGATTGCCTTTTGAGTGGCACCCTCCATTTCTGTATGTCCAGTAAGGTGTAGAGAATTCATTTGCATTTTTCATTTTTATCGGTGTCTTTTAGCCAGCCTGGACCAGGAGAGTGAATCCAGCTGTGTGGATGATGCCAGGAATGGCTCAGACTCCATCTGCTCTAAGATACAAATTTGATTTCCCCTCATCTTTATTTTCATGTCAAAAATTTTCTCCTCTTTTTCAATATCCTTTTTTCTTCCTCTTTTACCCCTGGTGTAAATCAGATACTATCAAATGAAATGAAATGGAAGGGAATGGGCTGCCTGAAGCTATTCACTGCATGGGAACTAAATGCACTTCCTAATAAGACATTCCCTATTTATTTTTAGCAGCGTACCGTTCATATCTCTCCTGTTATTGTTGAATACTTAAGTGATGCTGCTGCTAAACATTATGACTTTCTTTCCTTTGCTTAATTACGTGCCAATCAGTGTAGAGCAAAGTAGTGCTATCAGCTGGTTGCTGGATAAATATTGAGTGCAATGAAATTGCAAACATTACTAAGTAAATGGGCATTTCCAAACTTCAAGTTATTTAACTCTCGGTGGAAATGCATGTCAGCTGTGTTTCTGTGGAGCCATGGAGCAGCTTATGGCCTCCCATGTCCAATTAGGACATTTCCAGCTCAGATAACCCCCCACGGGGCTTAGAAGAAAGGGTGATGATTTTTGGACATAGTAAGAAGAAACCCCATTTTTTTGGTACCCAGTTGTCTTGTTTTCAGCTTGTCCACATATTTTTACACTGTGCAGGCAGGAAGGTGAATGTACCCTGGATAACCCGAACTGCCCTTGGCTACTTGCTGTAAATAAATTACAGGTTCCAAGAGGCATCCAGTTTGTAAAGGCTGGCCTCCATCGCCCCGTGCGGATGAGCTGCCAAGGGATCCACGGAGGACCAACAAATCCCAGCCTTTTTCTTGCATGTAGATTTTTTTTTTTCTTCTCGTGTCTTTACTCTGCTCTTTGTTGTTGTTTTTACATAGCTGAAAATATACTGCCTGCTTCTAATGAATAGCATGAAAAACGTACGCTTCCAAGACTCTTGGGTCTTGCCGAGTAGTCTGTTGCTCCCCATATACTGCTGGGATGTATTTGCCAGCATTTCAATTAGATCATCAATAACCTAGTGCAGCTGCTGAGAGGAGAACTCAGATGTTCATAAATGTTATAGTCCATTAAGTTCAGATACTTCAAAGGCAGTTTGGAAAGAAAGTCATTTGTTAGGCTGAGTGTCAGTATAGCGGAATGCAAATCATACTGGATGCCAAAGCAAGGGATTAAAAAATGGAGTTTAAAGGTCAAATTAAGTTAATTTGACCACTTCTGACACATAATGCTACTCCCTGACTTTTAAAATATTGCAGGCATTTGCCAGGGTGAGGATTCCTCTAGAAGGCTGCAAGCCCTGGCCTGCAGGATGCTCAGAGCACGCCAGCATCAGCGCAGGCACATTTCGGTAGTTGGGGGGGCACGGGGGGGTTGTGTATGTACCTTCCTCAGTCAAAATCCTTGTAATATTTCCTGCGCTCTAGAATTTGAAAAGCAAGTCAGTGCTTCAAGTACAGCAAATATTGAAATAACCGATTAACATCATGAGAGATTTACCCATTTTAAGATTATTTCCTTTTGAAGCAGGCAGAGAACTAAAACTCCTTTCCCAGGATGTTTTTCTGCAGCCTTTCCTCTCCCCTCGGGAGGCCGACACTTGCATGAGGGAGAAGCAGCATGATTTGTGGTGCTTTGGAAGGAGTAGGAATGCAAACATCAGGGTGAATTAACAGCTGATGGAAAATGTGGCCAGCTCACCTTAGAGGAGGGATGGCATGACAGAGAGAGAGAGAAAAACACTAAATCAATGTGGAACTGCCAAACTACAGCTGAGATTCAACAGCAGAAGAAATCTGGGCATGGCATCTGCTTTCAGCAAGTGGAGCTGCATCCAAGGAGCTGAGCAGATTGGCACCGACCGGGGGTAGCAGCATGACAGATCCTGCCCCAGAAATAGAGACGGGACTTTCACCCTCTGCCCAACAAGCTTGTGGATTGGAAAGATTTTTCTGCAAAGGTGGGAGCTTTAGGAGGCATAACAAATGCTTTCCCCACCTGGCAAGGGCAGGAACATGTGGCTAACCAGACAAATCTGTCCTTGTCTGCATATCCGTCGTGACTGCGCACATATGGATGGGAAGAGTCACCCCAGCCTGTCCCCCCCGACTTCCATCCTGCTGTTCTTTCTCAGAGGCTCTGGGTTTGGGCTGGCTAAAACATTTCTTTCACTACTTCACTGGAAAACTAGGCTTTTGTTTAACAGAGAGTTTTTTAGCAAATACTTGCTGCTATAAAGCAAGTTCCAGAGTTCTGGGTATTTACAGCTGGTGAACCAGTTACGGGAAATGTCTTTGCCAGATTTTCACACCAAATGCCATAATTTTTAAAATTCCTTTATAAAACAGGGTAACGTTTCCCAAAATCCTGCCCCAGCTTTGCCCGAAGCTTGCTGGACCTCAGCATCCGCAGCCGTCAGGACCGGTACAGTGCAGCTGGAGGTGGGTGATCTGGGTTCGGGATGTTTTCAGGCTCGGTCGGCAGCACTGACAGTGTCCGGACTGTCCTGGGTGGTCGGGACGGGAGAAGGGGCCGGTTCGTGGGCATTGCGGGGGGAAGACTTGCAGAGCTGGTGGTAAGTGTCTGCAGTGGAACACACAAGTTCAACCTCATGCCTGCAAAATATCTGGAGAAGATGAATAAAGAGGAGGTAGGGAAAATTCAGGAGAGGAGGAAGGCAATGATTCTTCTCTTGGGAACCATCTAAGTCTTCCCCACAAATCAGCTTCTTCCAGGCAGCACAGAAGAAAGGTCCAAGTCATGTTTTCACTGGGAGAGCCTTGCTCCTGCCTCCCTTCCTCCTTGCAGCCGCTTTGCCGTGGTACGAGCCCCCGGACACCCCCCAGACGCCGCTGGGCAAGCTGGGCGAGAAGCAGCCTCTGGCTCACCTGGCTTGCAGGGACCTCCTGCAACAGCAGTGGAGAAGCTGGACGTGCAGCTAGCTCAGGGAATGGATGTTTCTCTCCCTGGGGAGGGTAAGATCACAGTCGGAGCAAAATTGGGCAGCTGTGCCCCCACGCTGCCTGCAGAGCTGACTGCTCGGTGCCTGCAGGAGCGTTCGCCCAGGGCTTGGCGCTGAGCTGCCAGGAGAGCTGCCGAGAGTCTCCCCCTCGCTCCTCCTCCCCTTACGCTCACTCGTGGTTTTAAGTCAGGCGGGGTGGCAGGAAAAGTCCCTCCTGGAAAGCGATTATCTAAATATCTGGTTCACCATTGTCAGCGGTGATACCGTCTGTGAGTAATTAGGAGAAAGGAGGAGGGAGGCAAGGAGGAAGCTTTGGAAATGACTCATTATCAGAATGCTAATGAAGCTCTCGGCTTAGCCATGTTAAGCGGGGAGCAGAGGCAGACCATGGCTGAGTCCCCTCGCCACCACCGCGCCCTGTCCGAGGGCCTGTGACAGTTCAGCGAAGGGCAGCGGGTTCAGCTTTGCACTGCAGATTGTGGGGATTTGGGAAAATCCCAGATGGAATGGGGTAGGATCAGAGCAGGCACAGGAGGTAAATAAAGCCAAGGCAGAAACTTCTGAGCACTGAACCAGCTGAAGCATCCAAATTTCACATGGCTCTTGCAATGACTTGACTTTCCGTGCGGGTGTCTGGCAGCTGGAGCTACTGCCCTTGCTTCTAGATGCAGCTTATGGCTTGAAGGAAACAGGGTGACGCAAATGAACCCTGCTGCCTTCCTTCTCATGATCTCTCCTTTTGCAAAACTGGTAGGAGTGAAGTGTGAACTTTGTGGAGCCTCTTGTACCTCTCTGGCTTTGCCACAGCTCAGTCACATGCTGGCTTTGTGATGTGTTTTATTTTTAATTTAAAGCTTTCATTAATTCATGCCTTTTTTTTTTCTCACGTGCTTTCATTTTACATACTGGGAGAGATGCTGTGTTTGGGGTGGAAAGGGAGCTGAGTGTGGAATGTCAAGGCTGTGACTGTCAGCCCTCTGGAGCGAAGGACTTCCCGGAGCAAGGAGGCCTTAGCAGCATTTCTTGCTGAGCGATGGGGTGTGAATCCACCTCTTGTCCTCAGGAAGTTGAGCCACAGCAATGCTGTTGACCCACAGCTGCTTTCTGTCAGGACCTCTCCCCTTGCTTCAATGTGCTTCACGCTCTAGCTCCAAAATCTTCCTTCCCTCTGTTTGGTGCCAAACTCCCTGTCTTCACAGCCGCCTCCCCCGTTTTCATCAATGTCTTCCTGTTCCCACTGCATCTGCCACTCTTGTTTTCCTCTTCCCCTAAGCCCTGCAGCTTTCTCTGTGCCGCGGCATAGCCCACCCTGCGCTGCCCCCAAAGACTGACCGTCCCGGGCCCCCGGGGCTCCGAGACCAGCCAAGAAGCTGCAATGCTGAGGTGTCCCTGGGCGGGAAGGGAGGGAGGCAGAGCGATGCGCAGAGGAGCACGCCAGCAGAGCTGTACGTGCTGGCACTGTACGTTCCTGCTCTCCCACGCTGCCTCCCCTGCCTGGCATCGCCCTGCTCTGTCTCACGTTGATCTTCCATCAGTGAAGCTTTGGGAGAATTCAGATCAGGTTACCGGTTTCATCAGAGTCAGGAGACAGGAGTGAAATTTGATAAGCGTGTGCAATGGCTGATTAAGATGGAGAGAAGAGGAGCCTCCAGTTTAACTCCCATCTGACCTTTCGAGAGGGAGGCAGCGTGTTGAAAAATGCCATTTGGAGCTCTTAAAGGTTTTATGCCCCTGAACATCTCCGAGCTGTTTAAGGAGAATGATATTCAGCTTGCTCATGTCCTGCCAACTCTTGCTTTCACTCCCAGCAGCAGCAGCCTCAGTGGGAGGCTGAGAAGGATTCATGAAAGGTCAATATTTGAATGTGCAAAACTTACTAAGTCTATCAGAGGATGGGGAGAGATTCTGCATCAGCTCGCTGAAAAGTCAGCCTAAATTTCCACTCAAGTAGGATGGCAGCTGGAAAAACTCTACATGGCTCCATTGACATGGCTCTGGTCAGCTGCACACCCGCAGCTCTGTACGTACTTGTCTCAGCTGGCACCCACAGGTCTCGTCAAGCTGCCCAAAGCAATGGGCAAAAACGGAGTCCTGCCTCAGTGTACCCAAGATCCCTGCAATTCCTCTTCCTTTTGTCAGGGTCCGTAGCTTAACAGGGCAAGTTCCCATCCCACTGATGTGGATGGCTGCAGCCATCCTGGTTCTGACGAACCAGGACATTCCCAGTGGAAAAGGAGAAGCGCTCCCAGTCCGGCCAGGCTGGGAAGCCTTTTCCTAGTGCTGACCATTTGTACCGGCCGGGTGACAGCTCCGAAGTACCTCTACCAAACTGCAGACATGTGAAGTAAAGCTAGAAAGCAAACTTAGCTCTGAATCTAAATGCCAGGGAATGTTATTGCTTGTTTGCAGGATCACAGCATCTGCAGCTTTCATGGATTTTGTGGAAAAAGAAATTTCACTAGAGCAGAGGAAGGAACCTGGAGCGGAGGAGCTGGTGCAGCCATTGACATCTGCTGCAAAGCTAATATGAATATTTCATATTATACAATATGAAAAGTTTGCACGTGTCTCACAGACTTGGTAGCGCGGTGGTGTGTAACTGAGGGGTAGTAGTGTTTCAGCGGGAACATATGACATGAATTTGTTCCAGGATTTTAGGATTCTTAGCCATAATTTTATTCTCATTCAGAAATTTGACAGGCAGCCAGTTAAATTTCAACACAAGAGCTAAAGTGAGAAAAGGCTCCTATTTCTTGGAATCGGCCAGATGCCAAGAGTCTTCCCATTTTGGTTGCACTTCTGGTCCCGTGTCAGGACCCGTGTGCCAGGACAAGCAGGGTAACGAACCAGCCAGGCAGGAGGGTTTACAAACGGCTGGGCAGCGGGCTCCTGGCCCCGCCATAGGCAGCGGTTTGCTTGGTCCTGCTCTAGAGCCCCAGAGCTTTTGATGTCGCCAAAATAAAAAGCAAATGTGTTTTGCATCTGGTTTCCAGCAGGGACCAAGTCTGTGTGTGAGGCAACCAGGCACATGCGGTAGGAGCACAGAGAGGCTCACGGGATGCTGAGAAGCCCATCTGTGTGAATGCCGGGGCTTCCCCGCTACTTCCCAACACCTAGAAATATTAGCGAATTGCTCAGTATTTAAATTCCTTTCAAGAGCTGAAGTGTCATTAAGTTTCCCATTTTGCCACAATTTACAATTAGTTTACCTCATTAAGCATTGTAAAAGCTGCCGGCGAAGCACCTTGGAGGTTATCCATCACCGGTTATTGCTTCGTGCGGCTGGATCGCTGCACAGGCGAAGCAGGAGGCTCCCCTGAGACCAGCGGGCTCGGCACTGGTGCTCCGGAGCCCTGCGCGCTGGGGCACGAGGGTCCCCACTGTGAGCAGCAAAGCCCCAGGACACGGCGTGGGGAGGTGGCGGTTGCTGCAGCCGGCCTGTCCCACCAGGACGCGTCCCGGAGCCGCGGCCCCTC
>VZTQ01004495.1:0-41521 GCA_013400755.1 Pelecanoides urinatrix
GGGAGGGAAGGAGGGAGGAAGGGGCACGGCGCCGACCGCCGCCGCCTCGGGGACTTGGCCGGGGCGGCCGGTGACATCACGCGCTGGAGCTGCTGCAGAGGGAGGCGGAAAATGGCTGCTGCGAGGTACCAGGGGGCGGCTTCCCCGTGCGGGTCGGGGAGCCCCGGGGGGAGAGGGGCTGCCCCCGCTCCCGCCGCCGCGGAGGGCAGCAACCGGTGGGGCGCGGGGCCGCGGGGGCCATCGCCCGTGCAGGTCTGTGCGCCTTGGCGGGGGAGGGGGCGTCCGTGGCGGTTTCCCCGGCAGGCAGACCCCGGCCCCGGGGCACTGATCGCGGCCGGTTTCGTGGCAAAGCTGCCGCAGGGGGAAGGGGCAGGGAAGCGTCAATGAGAGACATCCTGGCGAGGTGACTGGGGTCCTCGTGTCGCGCTGCTCCGTGTTTCCGATGCTGGCATCGAGGCGACGGCTGACTGCGGGAGAGAGCGGGCACCGTCCGGGGTGCAGCACAGCTCCGGCTTTCGTCTGGGTCTCGCGTTAGGGCGCAACACCGCGCGCGGCGCTCAGGTGCGGGCGGCTGTAATTTGCAACACCCGCCGAGACGTTTCCTGCAGGGAAGCCGCGGAGAAGTTGGCCGGAGCGGGGGCTTGCTGCAGCCGAAGCTTGTCGGAGAGCAACGCCGTGCACATACCCTCTTACTGCAGTAAACTGCAACGTGCTGCAGCACGTCAGCCCCCGTGCCTGTCGTTTACCGCCTTGCCGGAGCTGATGCATCGCGGGTGGCATAAAAATCCTGGCAGGTGCAGGTTGCTAGTGCAGATAATAACAAGGGGTTGTCTCTGTCACTGTTACTACCTCTGTAACTGTCACTCTGATGATACTCCTGTATCATCAAAGACTGTTTCAGAGGTCTTTGAAAATGCAGTTTTAAACTCTCTCATACTACTAAGCACAAAAAAATCACATGCTGAAAATATATCCAGCTAATATGTTGCAATATTGTGTTTGCCTGTGTTCCTGGGGAAAAAGTTAGGGTTAATTCATGACGAAATTCATACTCTTTTCGTGCATCTTTGATGTGAGCACATAAATAAGAGGAACATTTCTGAAACTTTATAGAAATAATGAAAATCTCTGTGTAAACACTGGAATAACATTGAAATGTTACTACTTTATGACTGCGATAAAGCTATATAGAAAAGCATATGTGCAAATTTAAATTAAACTACAAAATATGCAAGCTGAAAGGACAGAGAGGGCAACATATTTGTGGTAGCCTAAATAAGAACAGGAGAAGTGATCTCTAGAATACCAAAATTCATTTATTACTGAGCTAATAACATTGTAACACTTTACTGTTCCCCTTAAAGTTAGGGAAATCCATTTTCATTGAAAGATTCTCTTGATACCAGGTTGGGGAGCTAAATAAAGAAAGAAAAAAAAATGTTGGCTTTTAGGTCTGTAATATTTTATTGTGGGAATTTTGTATCCTTTCATACTATATGCCAACATAGTAAGCCAAAATAGTCTGTCATATTATTTTGTAAAATGGGAAGTTGCTACATTGCAGCCTTTGATTTAAAGCTTCCCCTCACTGCCTAGGAACTGACAAATGCTATAAAGCTGTGCTGCATCATGTGATGCAATATTGAAATCCTTCCTAATACCGCAGTACACTGCAGTAAAATGGTTTTAATGCAGATTACTTGGAGATTATTCAAACGGTTCATGTTACCTCACTGTAACATGAAGCAAATCCGTGTGATCCTCCCGACGACACACTGCCCTGCTGCAATGCTTCACTGCAGTATATTGCAGGAGCAAGAAACTTTTTGACACCTTTCGCTCTGCACTGATTTATTGTTTCATAATGGGATGGTAGAGGAAATGTGCACAGCAGTGACTGCACAGTATATTGCAGAGAACTGAGAGAGAACAGTTATTTTCATGTTGTTCTTGGGTAGCAGTGCATAGAAAACATTTGACAGACAAATCTCTAATGTTAGCTTGTTAGTTTAAGGTTTATAGCATTTCCCTTCTAAGAATTAGAGCTCATTGGTGTCTTGAGGGTAATATTTTGCCAAAAGGCTATAATAAATTTCATGACAACTGCTTAATTTTTTTTTCAAATGCAGAAGAGAGTACAGTTTAGTACAGGAAATGCTGACATGCATGATTTTTCAGAGAGCTACTGCCCCAGGCTTGAGTCAACTGTCTCACTTGTATACCAAACTGCTGCAATGGCTTTCTTTATATTCATTACTGCTCTGTGTTGGTTAAATACTGTGGGGTTTGGTAGTGCGGTTAAAATATTACTTCCATGGTAAATAAAGTTTAAGTTGCTGAAGTTATTTCACTTCAAAAATAAGCAAACTATGTGTGGGTAGGGGGTTCCCCCCCCAATAGTAATAAAGAGAAATGAAAAGAAGTTTTGTATATATTGCATTTTTAATCTAAGCTTCTTTACAGAATGTTTTTCAGGGAACTTTTCATAAATCTTAAAGATGATAAACAAAGAAGAGAAAAGGAATGAAGAGAGAAGGTTAAAACAAAACTTCTCAGCTGAGATTTGACCTCAGAAGGAGAATCCTGGAGGTGAAGCTATTTCAGAGAAGAGGAAGTAAAAGAAGGTAACAAAGTCTTGAGACTAACTGTGACAAGAGTGTGTGGAGTGGCAAGGCAGGCCAGAAAAGACATCTAAGTTGTTGAGAAGCTGAAACAAGTCCAAAAGGGTTGTATAAGCTAAGAAGGCAGCCTTCAACCCTGAAATAAATGAGGGGTACTGCTGCCGTTTCAGAATACACATGATGTGGCCACACTTTTGCGGAGACATGAGAAGGTGGGAGGTAGTGTCCTGCAGATGCTTGTTTTGATGGGGATGTCAGGGAAACAGGGCAGCAACAAAGTCACGGGCATAGCTGAAATTTTCAGCAGGAGGCTTGGAAGCAGCCTTTTACTTGTGCAATGCTGAGGGAGGAGGTGGTGAAGTACTTGGGCAGAGGAACGAAAAAGGGAAGAGACTCCACAGAAAACAGGTGACCAGCAAACATTTGCAGTGGAGAGGGACAGGACAGGAGGGGAGGCTGTTTCTCTGGTTGCAGTCACTCTTGAATGCAGCTGTTTACCTGTTTTCCCAAGTTGCGTGAGGGAGGGGAACAGCACGGAAATTATGTCAAACTTCTGCAGTTTAATGGAAGAGTTGAGCAGGGAATGTGTTGTAGCAGCAGCAGCCTTCCTGCAGGGAGACAAGGCAGCATTGACCTAAAATATTCTTTCAGCCAGTTTGTCATGATAACCTGTTCTGACTTGGCAGTCTTGCCCAGCAAGGCTGAAGGCAGAGATACTTTCTGACCTTATTCTTGTCCTGTATGCAGAATTGCAGTACAATCTATGGACTAGTGCATGTTCCCTGATAATTTTCATGAGGTTCAGCAACTCTCTTTAAAAGAAACTAAAAATCCTAGCTGAGTACCATGGGTTAGGCTGAAAGGAGGAAAAATAAATAGCAAAAAGTAAATATGACGGTATTTTGAGTAGAGAAACCATGTCTGCAGAGATCTGCCGACCTCCCACAATGTGAGCTGTGGGATTCAAGGGCACTCAACAACTCTGAGAAGGCACCTCTCTGCTCCTGCAGATTCAGGCCTTGTGGACCTCATTTTGCAATTGTAGACTCCCTGTATCAGTGAGCTGAAAGAAAAAGGTCACATGCTAGATCTGGTGATGTGGACATAAGAATAGGAGATGATACATGATACGATCTCAGAAGAGTTGCTGAGTAAGTGAAAGGGTAAGATCATTTCCTTTCACTGGTATGTAGGTATGCTTTAAGGACTGTGTTTCTACTAATTAATTATAATTGAGTAAAATCTTCTGCTTAAATGACTACTTAACTGGTTAGAAGGGTTGCTAATCATCTAATACTTCTGAACAAAATATTTGATTTTTTTCTAATCAAAGAGGAACCAAATTAAATTCAGTAAAAACCAAAGAAGCAAGCACAGTAAATACAGAAAATATCATAGTATCTGAATATTATCAACTTCATTCAATGAATTAATTGATTTTCCCCCTCAATATTCTACTTCACGGGTTATACACTGTCCTCAATGTGCTTTCTAGAAGTTTAAGCATGATGTTGTGGGATTTTCTGGTAGATGATTAAACCTTATAAAATGCATTCTTCAGCTGAAAGAATAACAATTTCCAGCTTGATATAGGCATCATATGAAAAAAAAAAAAGTGAAATTATATGTTCTAAATTCAGCAAGGTTATTGCAAGTCTTTGTTTTGCAAAACTTGTTAAATTGTTTGCTCCATACAGTGCTTTGTATGCTTGGAAGGCACACTAATGTTAGTTAATTCTCACAATATCCTTGAAATTAGGTAAATATGCCTTATTTTTTCAGACCCTTTGAAAAGCAAAGCTAAACTGTAAAGGTTGTTCAATTTACCCAAGACCAAACTGTGTGATTCCAGTGCTGCAGACTCGACACCTCCATGACTGGAACATTTTACCACCTGCAAGGTGTCTTAGGTGACCATGTAAAAACATATTCTGCCTTCTTTATATATGTAGAGGTAATTGTCCTTATTTTGCAGGTTAATCAATTCACATAGCTTGCATGTTTTGATGCCCTCTGTTTATTAGACCGAATGTAAATTGAATGAAGTATGAGCCATGCAGTTGTGCACTCACAGCTTACAGTCCTGCTGGAAAAATGCTGGCAGGAATTCTGTGGGCATAAATTGACTTTGCAGACAGAGAGGCTGATCTTGAGCCTAGATTGAAATATACTGCTAAAGCTCCTATGGCTTTTTTTTTTATTACAGCAGTGATATGCCCCTTCGTCCTTGGTTAAAATTTGCTCTGTACTCATTTTTGGCAGTGTTTAATGTAGCAGTTGTCAATCTGAATGTGGCCTTGCATCCCAGAGGGAATTGCACTTCATTAGTATTTTATGTATATAATTGGAAGTTGCTTAAGGATTGTTTCAGACTGATATACAAGACTGGCCGTTCAGCTCTTATATTAATTTGTAAAGTTACGTTGAACTACATAAACTAAAAAGACGTTTAATTTTACAGGAAGGAAAAAAATAGCTCTAATAAAGTTTGAGGTTGTTATCCTTGCAGGGAAGATGCCTTTCTGTCGATTCTCCTATGTACTCAGAGAACTACTCTCAGTTGCAATAATATTCCCTGGAGTAAGAGGACAACGTATATGTCTCTTGTTCTAGCTCATGACCTTTAATAGCAATGCAGATTTTTTTTTCCGCTGGAGATCATCAAGTTCATTCCCTCCTACCAACATGCCACAAAACCAGAGCAATTGAGGAAGAGCTTTGGAGTAAAAGAGCAGGCACTTTGAGTATTAACCAGGCATGATTTCTAATCTGTCATCACTCACCTATGACAGCCAATAAAGACATATGAGTAGAGATAGTTAAGATGCCGCTAGATTATTAAATACTGACCAGAGCTCAAGCCTGGAATTTCCTAGCTGGTATTTCACTTCTATGCTCTTAGAGTTGAAGGGAGAATGTCACCAATAGTAATGTTTTGGGGCAGCACAGCTTATGGAAAGATACAAGATAGCGTATGCCACCTTATAAAGAGTAAGATGCCTCCTCTTATCACCTCTCACATCAGGTTGTCAGTGGGTTTGTTTGAACAAGTCCAATTTGAAAGTACATTAATTGCATATGGAAAGTATGTCTGATATTTTTTCAGCCTTATAGGAAAAGGGCATTTGACTGCTTGGGCTGTTACATAGAGCAAGTGCACAGTTTTTGCACCTCAGCACAGATTTGTATGTAGTCAAACTTTACCTTAATGTTGTTGCCTTCCCATAAACATCTTTAGACAAAACAAGTGAATACATTACTTGTCTTCAACCTTTATAATTTGGGAGCTAGTAAGATATGTTGTGTTGAATTACTCAAGCCAGATCAGAATGAGCACAGCCAAGTGTTGGACTCTACAGAGCCATGCTGACTTGTTTCTCCTCCCAGGCTACGTACTGCTTCTAAGAGTTTGGGTATATTAACGTGCATGGAAAGAGCTTTCATGTGACTGTTCAAATTCCTGTAGCTTAGGTGTCTCATCCAGTTCAATAAATAAACTAATTTTCGTTGGTCTGTGTATTAATACATTTTGTTGAGCATGGCATTATTTTGCGAATAAGCAAATCAAAGTGGGTATTAGTTTTCCATCTGTCAGCTATTTAATAAAGATACTAATCTGTGATGTAGTATTAAGGTAACTTCCTGCATCTTGTTATTTGGCATCTTGTTATCTTTATGGGGATCTTTCACTGAGTGTGGGATTAAAATATAGATAAATAAATGTACGTGGTTTATAGAAATGTGACGTATCTAAGCTCCTATTTAAACTCACTGTTCAATGAGTTCAATCACTGGGGCCCAGAGAACAATTCGATTCCCTAAATTTATGTGTTTAGTGCCATTTGAGGTACCTGGAGTTAGTAACCACCCTCACGAGCCTGGAAGAGGGTCTAGGCCCTATGCGAGATATGTGTCCATCAGAAGAGGCAGTCGGAGGCCAGGCGTAATAATTTATGGCATCTAAGATCGCACCATGCATTTATTTTTAGGCAACTGAATTGAGCCTTAGAGCATTTGAAACAAGCTGAATTGCTCTCCAGGTAGCTCTAATTGTGTTCAACAGGGGCTTGACACTTATGATTGTTGGAGTTGCTCAAGGCTGAGACATTTCCAAAGGGATGGCAGTTGTGATAAAAGACCCGTTGGAGGTTTGCACTTCTGGAGTAGCAACTGAAGGCCAAGCAGAATACCAGAGGAACTGACACTAGACACCTACGTTTAGGAAGCCAAATTGATCCCTAGATCTCCAGTGATTACAGTGATAACTTGGATACCTGGTGCACCAGTGACACCTAAGTGTAAGCATCTCAATCTAGAACTGAATCCTGTCCTGAAAGCCCAATAATGATGCCACGTTGCTATCTTGAAATTTATTAAAATGTTTCACTGTTAGTTGAATAGATTATTAGTCAGATCAAAAGTTTAGTACTTCTAGACATCCTGACTGCACCTGCTTAATAAATTCATTATTCATCCTTTCCTATCACTCAGTATTACAAATAAAATTAATGGTTTGATGCAAAAATCAGAGCTTTTCCAATAAACTTCTTCAAGCTTTTTATTTAAGCCAAAGGGCTTTGGCATATTTAGGTATTAATGTTATTTTATAGAACTTCTACGTTGCTAAAACTCACAGCAGGGAGGGTACTACTATGAAAAGTAATAATGGCTTCATGAATTCCTTGGGCTGCTCAAATGGATTTTAGTGTGTGGGACAAGGTATGGGCCAAATTCTGCGTATAATCCTGTGGATTGTAAATGCTGCTGAGGTTTTGAAGTCAATGAGATGATCTGCGTAAATAAGGCCAGAGATGTTGCTTTACCATGAATAGCATCACTTAGAAAAGTATCTCAGATTATTTCACAGTCACACCAGATAGTGATCTACAGTCAGGAAGTGAGCTGTTGGATATCAGTAATAAAAATCATGTAGTTTTATCCTTCCTGTGGAAGACAAGTGGGATCACTTCTGTGCAGTTATAGTTGCAGTAATGTTCTGATAGATGCTCCCCCAGATTTCCAGCTGAATTTGGAACACAGCGATACTGATGAAAATCTGTACTCTATTTCTCAGCTGAGAGCAGCAGATTTGTGCTTTTCAGTCATATTTTCCCATAAAATGACTAAGATATAACACTGTAAATCTTTTGAGCAGTAACAACACTGCTGCATTCTTCCAACAGTGCCTAATTCTGCTGAAATCATTAGTAAATCTTACACTGGTTTCAGGGGAATAAGATTAGAACCCACAACAGGGCATGCAACATTTAAATATGGTCATGTTTTCCATCATGACTTTGTTACAGAGGACTGGGAATTCTGAGATTTCATTGTAGCCCGAGTTTTGCACCAACATTGTACTCAATGTCGTGACAAGTTCAATGTAAAATGCCATAGTCAAAATAACACAAACCAAATCTGTGACTACCACTCATTATGCTGAATTGGAAATAAATAGTTTGAGTGAGATAGAAGAATTTCTAGCTCAGTAAAGGTGGGCTTTTTTCCCAAGGAAAACTGGGATTATTGAAGGCTGAACTTAGGGGCTAGACAACATAAAATGTTAGTACTTCATTATGGATCTGTGTTGCACGGGTATGGTACAGTTTCTTGTTTTGCTGAAATCAGTGGCAAAGCCCTATTTTAAGCCGTGGCAGAATCAGACCCATTGAGTGGGCCTACAATCTCATGTTGTAAATTTGAAATACTCTACACTGTGTTTACTGAAAGGAGGGAGAAATAATGATCTCAGCATGCCATCTGCCAATTCTCTGGCTGAATGGAACAGACTATGTCAGTCAAGGGGTGAGATATGTCTTTAAATTACTTTTGTCGTTTGTTTTTTTTCTTTTGTTCTGGCTTTTTGGGTTGCTTAGTAACAATATTCTGTGTGCAAATTTGTAGCATCTGTGTAGAATGTGAGGTGTTAACATGTATGTAAAAATTAAGAGTCCAATTAATGTTTCCTCTGCAAAGCTTTAAAATTAAATGACTCCTTTCTTTTTTTCTCCCTCTTCTACAAATTACCTGCTTTTAGAAAAAGTAAAGAGAGACTCGTGTCTTAGAACAGTGATAAATCATAAATCTGCATTTTAGTACTTCTCAAATAAGTAGCTAGTGTTTTCAAATGGAGAATATAGCAGAATTAAGTAACTTGCAAAACATAAGTGGCTTTCAAAGGTCATATAATTCTGCCTCTGTGGTCAGCAGCTGCACACAGGGTAATGTCTGTGAACGGTTATATATCTTCCAATTAAACCACTGAACAAAGCACTCAGTGTCAGAAATCTTACTTGATGACTTGCAGAACTGTGTAAGAAAGATATAAAACAGAGAACCAGATACACTTTAACAGACTTCATCCTCTTGGCTCCCTATAGCAGAAGGTCTATTGGAATCTATCCTACGGCTTCAAAAATAGAAAAAGCTAATATAGGATGGGTTGGACCAAGCCACCTTCTATAAGGAGACATACCTACCCCTGTATAGTCACTGAATAGTCAGTAGAGAGAAACAGGCTCTCCCAGACAGTAAATCATCTGCTGTCTTTTAAACACGTGTCTTAGGGTGAGATGAATCGCCTCTCTCTCTGTGGTGACTAAGCTAAACATGGCTAGACAACCTCTCACTTTTAAGGCAGTAAAAGTTTGGTAAGATTAATGCCACTCCCCAAGATTTTTTTTTCCTGATGATACAGTATATTTTGTCTTTGATCTGTTTTGGCAAATAAAACATTTTAGAGGGAGGCATCTGCAGCAGTCCTGACTCAGACAAGGTTCACATTGACTCCAGTGGGAGAACAGGGTGAGAAAACACTGCAGGAATTCTCTTCCAGTAAGTGAAGTATTTTACCGTTCCTTTTCCTCATTAGAGACATTTTGTTCTGCCTTTCCATTCCCTGTAATCACTGGCTAGATATCACGCCAGCAGACAGTTAGGTATCCCCAGGGCCCATGGATTGTCACAATAAATTCTGTGAAAAGACGTAGTTTGATTAATGTCTACTGCAGGAGCTGAAGCCATAGCTCCATAACAGAAAAATACTAACGATCAACTATTGCACTCTGTTCCTTTTATTTGGCAATGTAATAGCTTCATTTTATCTGCAATGCAAGCAATTGAGCTGGTGCCTGGCAGAGATGCAGCAGAGGGACCTGGCCAGTCTCTGTTGCTGTCCCACAACTGCTTTTCTGCCTTGGTCCCTTCAAAAGCAGCAGGAGCAACAGGCCTGAGCACAAGCCTCAGAAAGCTGCCAGGAGCTAAAGGAATGGATCAACCCCATCCCTCCTCCCATGACTATTTTTGAAATCCATTCCTTATTTCTCTAACCATCCTATGTAGCTTATATTTTAACTTGGCAGCAACTAAGACTTTTGGTGAAATCAGTTTAGTTGTTCACTAGTACACCCTCCCACCACAGCCAAGAATTTTGACAGCTTAAAAGAGCTTTATAGATAATGTAGACAAATTGCTGAGCTCCGAGTCCTGCCATGACCATGACAGAAATTGTCCCTAGCTTTGAGTGGCGGGGTGGATTTTCGTGGATCCAGGTAAAGACTCTCTGAGGGATCTTGCTGGCCATGTGCTCCACAGAGTCTACCAGTGGCACCAGGGTGTTGTCATGGGCTCCAAACATCCAGAAGTCCATGTGTCCACTGACTTCATTAAGCTGTATAACACATACGCAAGTCTGATACCTTTCAAAAGCTGTTCGACTTGCTACCGATGTGGTACGTGAATAGCCCCAGTGCCATGGGGGATCATCATAGAATCATTAAGGTTGAAAGAGACCTCTAAGATCATCGAGTCCAACCATCAACCCAACACCACCATGCCCGCTAAACCATGGCCCTAAGCGCCTCATCTACACATCTTTTAAATACTTCCAGGAATGGGGACTCCACCACTTCCCTGGGCAGCCTGTTCCAATGTTTAACCACTCTTTCACTAAAGATGTTTTTTCTAATGTCCAACCTAAACCTCCCTTGGCGCAACTTGAGGCCGTTTCCTCTCATCCTATCACTAGTTACTTGGCAGAGCTTTTAACTTAAAGCTCTTTTAAGCTGTCAAAATTCTTGGCTGTGGTGGGAGGGTGTACTAGTGAACAACTAAACTGATTTCACCAAAANCTCCATGCTGTGAACAGCCTGTGTATTGAGTGCGTCCCTGGAAATCCCGGGCTGGCTTGCCAACTCTGTACAAGCACAGACCACAAGCATGTCCCATGGCTCAGAGAATATTTGTCTCAATACAAAATGAGAGACAACATACAAACTGTTAGAGGACTACAGGGAAACATTAAAAAAAAAGTAGAAGTCAGTCAATCGGCTGTTAGTCTTAGCACACTGGCAGTTCTAACTTTGCTGCGATTCTGCTGACCTTATGTGGGCTTTTAGGAGGGTAATAAAGTAGCTCGCAACTGCCAAGGGCCAAGGAGGGGAAAGCTCAAAAGTACTTCATTTGAGAATCAAAGAACTGAGTGATGGGGATTGTTGTCCTGGGTTGATCAGGAGTAAAAGTTAACATCTTTGTGCCAGATGAGAAAGACTGCGGTGTATACTCAAAAGCAGTTTGAAAAAGAAGGAAAAACACTGGTGGTCAATGTGATTGCATGCACGGGCTGGTTTAAATTGTTGAATGGTCCCTTTCAGAGGTGTGAGGATCCACTCAGCATGGATCAGTGACAGAATGAGGCCTCCATTGACTCATGCTGGGCATAGACCTTCAGGCAGCTTCCTCTCCAGAATTTACCTGGGATGGATGTTTCCCGATCTTTCTAACTTGCTTTAAAGAAAATTCTTGCAAACACAGTCTCCTTTCTTCAGCAGGGTGGTACTTAACAAACCTACTGCTATCACACACAACACATTCTGCATAAAAGCATGATTTAATACACTTTTTAATGGCGATTTCTTATGCCACTTTCCTCATTGTATCAGTAAACATGTTGACAAGAGCACAGCTGTCTTTCGCAAATTAACAAGTTCACCCCTGTGTGAAAAACCAGCTCTTCGGAGGTGTAGCACAGACATGGTGAATAGTGGTGAGCTGGGCTTCTGCAAATGAATTGACATTGCTTCTTAGAGCACTGCAGCCAGACTTTCTCACTTTGACATAATAGCTCCATGTAATTCTCCTTTCCTAGCTCTGTGTTACCTTTTCGACAGCCTCTGCATGAGGCACTAGATTTGCTTCTGACTGATTGAGGCCAAGTAAATTGCAAATCATGCTGTCACATCTGGGAATTCATGAGTTTGCAGCTCTGTAAAATTACTTCACCTCTATGAACTGACAGGCCAAATCGTATGTTTATTGGAAAGGAAACCAAGGTTTGACAAAATCAGATTTTCTATTTATTCTTTTATCTGATTTAATAATTTTAAAGTAGAAAATATCTTCTCCAAGTATTATGGAAGCACTTAAATGAACTGGTTACATTTTCAGTAGAGTTTAATAATTGTATGTCACGTTTCATACATTCATGTAAGTTGTATCAGCTTAAATAGAAAAATAAAGCACAAAATGTGACTTGTTCCCTTCTCCCAGCATGGAACTTCAGTGCTTTAAGAAGCCCCGAAATGGTCCTGTGCTTTAAAAATAATCTTTTATGCAAGCAAAGAATTTAGCTGTATAACTGGGTCTGGGTTCTCCTTGTGGCTGTTGTTCTTCATGAAGCAGCCCATCTCTCTTTCAGTCCTCAGCCTGTCATTTCTTTTGAACATCAAGTTTTCCACTGCCAGAATGTGTCGTATCTCATCCAGTCAGTTGTCCTGGGTTGTTCTGGGTTGGTTTTTCATGGCTGCAATTGTACATCTTGCTGCCCCCTGGAAGTCGTACATCCCTTTGACTAGCATGTAAAGCTAGTACCTTCCCTCGTTCTAGGGAAAGTTATCAAACCTGTATTTTTTAGTCAGAGGCTGGACTGAAAACTTTTGTTGGGGCAAATGTAGTAGTAATAGAGATCCTGGGCAGGAGATAGATTAGGCATGGTAGTAATATGGAAGCAAGGACCCTTGTGAGTGAAAGCTGTTTTCTGTGCCTGGTTTTGGAGGCAACTGTCTGATGTACATTTATTGAGCAGACCATCTCCCATCTTTCAAGGGAGATATAACACTCTGCTTGGCTAGTTTTCACCTCCTTATCCAGGATATTTTCATACAAGCTAATTACCAAAATCCAGGAACAGGAGGGTTGTTGCGGCTTTTTAAAGTATTCTCGTAACGTTCCTGTAGCATGACGTGGTAACAGCTATTTTCCGTATGACGTCCTGCAGGCAGTGTGTGTGTGACGAGAAAACCACTTAACAATGAAAAAATTCACACTGTTTGATTTTGTAAATGATAATTCACTGCAAATTGGAGAGACTTCATGGATACAGGACCTTCCCAGTGATGACAATGAACAAGAAAGACTTCTGAAACCAAATGAGCATGTGCTGGTAAACTGGCCTGTGGGAGAAAGAAAGACAGAAAAGCACCTGGTGAAAGTTGTGTACATGAGCGGTGAGTGCAGTTTCAGAGCATTTGTCTGATATGAAATTTTAATCTATTTGTAAGGTATTACTACCTGATTTTCTGTGCTTTGGCCTTTTTTTCCCATCACTTCAGATGACCCCCAAGAGCTGGTGGAAATGATGCAAAAAATATTACAAGCAGATGAAATTACAAAAATACAAGTCCTTGGAAAAGGCAAGAGGAAGAGGATAGAAATGATATTCTCAGAGAGTGAAGACAGTGACCTGGATAAAGAACAGGTGAGTTTCTGTCTTTATGTGCCTGATATTGATAGGCCCATAATGGAATGATATAGACCGTAACTCTTGATTCTTCACAATATAATACACAAAATATGTATAGTAAAGTAGGAATACAGACAATCGTCACATGGTACTTCAGCACAATAACCTATCAGAGTAATTAGTTAAGCCAATAGATTTTGTCCTTTGCTATTTAAAGAGAGAAATGTTATTCAAGACTTGGATGCTCTGTATCTCCATTACGTTTTCTCCCATAAGACAGAAACCTGACCACTGCATAACGAAGGGAAGGGACCACATTTTCTGAGCTTTGCATTGTGCTGTGATCTGCAGTGACAAAGTGTGGGGAAAGAAAACATAAATCTTAACAAAAAGTTAAAAACATATTTTTCAAAAATACTAACTAAGAATATCAAGTGCACAGTGAATAAAAGTCTATGGTATACCATGAGATACTGTAACGAAAGGCTCTATAGGAATGCAAAGGCACTATTATGCTCTTGTTTACAGGGGAAGATGATGAAGCATATAAAAAGAAAGAAATCATTACAGGCATCTGCTTCTGCCAACATCCTGAGTAAACTTGAAACATCTTTAATTAACAAACAGGTAAACATCTCATCTTCAGCAATTTCAATGTATTAAGCAAAAGCAAACTGAAATATATTTGTTTAGGGGGGTGTAAGACTTTTGTTTTAGTGAAGCTAACGGTTCTAAAAGACACTACCTTAGAAAACTGGTGAATGGAGAACAGAGAGAGAAATACCTAATGGTTATGTATTAACCTGACATTTCATTCTGAATTTTAATAAGAATGGTAATATCTGTGTTCAAAACCAGCTATTATTAAAATGCACCGAGTCTGTTTATACATTCTGTGTACAAACAGAATATTCTGATTTGGCCAGATATTTTAATGTTAATTTTAATGCTTTAATTTTATGTTGTTGTTGCTCTAGACAGCACGTTTTGTTTGGGTTTTTTTTCCCCCAGAGAGAAACTTATTCAGGAAGCAACTTTCTGTACAGTGAAAGCAGCAGTGATGATGAAGAGCCTTTATTTCAACTATCCAAGGTAGAACTGTGTGCCAAAATAAAAAGTCTCAAGAGGAAGCTGACAGACACCATGAGAGAAAACTGCCGCCTAAGGCAGTCCCTGGTAATGCTTCAAGGTAAAGTCAGGGGGAGTATTTTGATGAAGAGGAAAGCCTGAAGGTCATGAAAATCTTGATTTATAAGAGGCCATTTGGATGGCAATTATGGATGCTCAAGCACCTGACACGATCAAGGCCTACCATTAAGCATCAGATTCTTTGATACATGGCAACATCTAATTCCAGCAGCACTTAGAAAAAACTGTCTTACACAGAGGCCATGCAATCATAGAGTTAGCAATGGAAAAATCTGTCTAAATCCTGTCAGTCGTTCCCAAGAGAACTTTTCTGTATGCTGTGTATAACCATCAGCTAAGCTCAAACACTCCACTGACCAGTCCAACTAATTCTATTTATTAAGAGTTATTCTTGTTCTACTGAAATTTTCTTTATTCTGGAGTGATTTTGTTTCTAATTAATTTAGTAATTCCTCATTATTGATAATCTGAGTTAGTTCCAGGTACAACAAATTTAGTCCTTTCCCAAAGGTGAACCATTTTGTTCTTTTATAAACGAATCCTTCATCACTTAGTGATCATCTCTGAAACCCCTCTTACTTGTCCCAGTCCCTTACTCTGGAGCAGCCAAGACTGAATCCAAAATTTCAAAACATTAGTGAATGAATAAGGTTTAAAGAGGATTTGCTACTTCTTGCCAGCTATGTCATACCATCACAAGACAGCCTAGTATCTCTGCTTTTATTGTCATGATTTTTCAAGTGCTTAGCAGCTTCATTGCCCACCTGATTCTGTTCCATATGTTATTCATCTTGGTTTGGATCACTCATCTTCACTTTTCTGAATAATATTTTTAAATATTTAGTTAGTGTCCAACAACTTTTCTTACACATTTAGGTCCATTTGCTTTACATCTTAAACACTTGTATTAGTCTTTGACAGTATTTTCTAATAATCCAGTGATTCTGTATCTTGCTGATTCTTCAGCCCTTGCATCCTTTTTGCTCTGCTGAATTGAGCCTTCATAATGGACTCAATAAAAGTTTATATTTGAAAATAAATATTACTTGGAGAAAGGGCCATTTAAAAGATATTCTCTATAGATTAAAAAAGAGTGAAAAAAGTCTATGCAGTCTGTGTAACTTCTTTGAAGCAAAAAAAACCACCTAAAATCAGACATAAAATTACTTAGCCCATACTCAATAGCTTTACAAACTTGTAGAGATTTTGAGATAGCAAAAAGAAAAAAGAGGAATAGGCAGCTTAGTGCCATGATGGGCGTAAACTAATGGTTCCTCTTAGCCTTGCAGAGAACTGATCTATCCTATTCTAAAAACAGAGGCCAGATCTTCATGGGTGGGGACAGCAGAATGGCAGGAAAAGCTTTGAGAGAATAGGAAAAAAGTATGTTAAAGCATTTTTGCTGACTACTTTGACTCTTTTGCAGTATGATGGGAATCTAATTACAAAAGTATACATCTTTACATAATTAGAGTCTGAAAGTTTCAATTAAGTTTACCCATCACTTTCCATTTGATTTCAGTGTTGCCACAGGCAGTCACACATTTTGAGGAACTGGTAGGGATGGCTGAAGCACTGCTCAAAGGGGGAGTGACATCATCTACGTCCAGTGTGCATTCACATGCTGTTTGGAAAGCATCTAACAATCCGTTAGCAGATTCATATGCAGCTATGCATAGTAACTCCAGCTCACCGATAACTCTGAACGTGGAAGATGAAGAGCAACAGACCGAAAAACAGGTCAGTTAAAAGGAAATTCCAGGCATAAAAATTAAAACTTTATACAGTACAAACTTTACTGTTATAGTATAACAAATATAAAAAATAAGCATCAGTAAAAATAATTTTTATCGTCATTCAGTTGATGACGTGACTAATGAGCTGCATTTATGCAGAAGGCTCTTTCCATGATAAATACGAGACTTAATTCAGTGTGCTGGTACACTCTTAAACTCGCTTTGATATCAGTTGCTTTGCACATCTGTGACTAGGGACAGAATGCAGATGCATGAAGGAAATACTGAGATCCGGGGATAACTTCCAGCCTAATGCTTTGGATGCCAAACAGGAATGGTAGTGTTTCAGAGATAATCTAAGAAAAATACCAGTAGTGTGTTTAAACTGTTAATAAGTAAACGGAGAATGGCATGTTTCTGCTCTTGTTCCAGGCACTGGCCAGCAGGTAAGTAGAAATACAACTATATATAGATACTGAGTAAAGATGTTCCCGTATTCTCTGTAATTAGAGCATAACTGAGAAATCTCAGGCACAGAGGCTGTACGTGAAAAATATAAAGACCCAACCAAAAGAATAATTCTAGCTTCTGCATTCACAATTTTACATAAACATTCTTATGCATTGAGTCATGCCAGTTGGTGGAAATCATTCTTGTTGTCATGGGGTCCTAAAAACCAAAGAAATCTATGAAGAATTATCAAGGTATAATGTTTTAACTGAATATTGGAACACACAAAATTTGACCTAACATCTCCAAAGAAATAAAAAGACCTAATTTTCTAAGTAATGTAGGCTTTCTTAATAGAGGTAGCTCAAAATTGCCCATTAGGAGAGTTAAAATACATAGGCTGTACAACTGCTGTGTGTAGAAGCCACTCTCAAAGCCCAGGACCAGATGTCACAGTTCTTAGGGCATGTCTGCTTGGAGGCAGGAATATTAGCTTGGGCATAGTGCCATGCTCCTGAGGCTGTACAGAATCCATGCCAGAACTGGACCACAGCCAGCCTGCATGGAGTGCAAGCAGAAGGATTTAGATATGTCTGAACATGTCCTGTCTCCACTAGTGAGTAATAAGGATCGCTTGGTGAAGTGTTTGCTAGGATGAATGGGGTCCTTAGTCTGCCCCACATTCGCTTCTGAAAAAAAATCAACCTGCGTGTACAGTTGCAAACGTTGAGTGGTATGCAAGTTTAGTGTTGATCTCAGGCACACAGTTTGCAGAGGTTACTTTTGAAATTGTGGTTTAAAAAAAGAAAATAAAAAAATATTTCAGAGGTAATGCTATACAGTATTTCTAGAGAACTGCAATAGTTATGCAATAGTTATGCCTATGACCAATTTTGTTTTCTAGTTCAAGATCGAAAAGTGGCAGATTGCACTTTGTAACAAGAGCAAACCTCAAAAATTTATAAACGACTTGATGCAAGCACTTTATTCACATGAATACATGGCTACACACAGCCTGACAGGTGCAAAGTCCTCCTCTTCAAAGGATAAAGCGGCGAAACCAGCTATGAATCAGAATGAAGTTCAGGAAATCATAGGTGATGACTTGTTAACATTACTCAATGTGGCACTCACTTGACAGAGGGCTTTCTCTGAGGGCGGGGCTGTAATGCTTAACAGCTGGTCTACTTTGGTGATGTGCTGCTTCGTATTTCCTTCTTCAGCTACATACTTTTTTAACCTATCTGTTACATGTACTGTCAGTAAAATGCTAAGTAGTAGTATTTCTATTGTGTGACTTTTGTGGTTTTTACTTAAGGGGCTACTTGGCACAGTGATATTATCCATTTTTTTAGCCTCTGAAAGGTTAATCTACAACAGTCAAACTTGGTGCATGACAATTAATAGATAAAGGAAGGCAAAGAGATCAAATTTAAAATAATGTCTGCTATATTCTGAAATTAGTGAATGTTATGAATTCTGACATTTTAAATAGTGCTGGAGGCAAAATGAGACAATAAGTATAGAAGACAGGAATAATGATCAGAGAAGCAAACAAAATTTGTTTTATGCTGAGGTTTAAGGCAAAAAATGTTTGGTGCATAGGAAAGAGAATCATTTCCGATTAAGTAGCAGCTTTAAAGAAAACAGTATTTTGTGAGCACATGAAGCCTGATTTTTATTGGATTCACACCTATAGCTTAATACTTGAACAACATAGCCTAAATTCCTGTATTAGAATCCCTCGCCCATTGCCATTCCCTTGGACTCCCCCAGTTCTCTCAGTTCCTGTACCTTGGTCCAGTTTTGTTGAAGTTGGCCAGCAGTTTCAAAAGTTGCAGAAACCTCTTTCCTTAAGAACCCAGCTAGAGAAAAAGGCCCAAAGTCAAGAGAGAGAAAAGGAAAGTGAAAATGGTGAAAATATATTTAGAGGTGGTAAGATGAGACCATTTCAGAATGATGTATGAGAAAAATTAGAAAGATTTCATGGGATGAGAAGAACAGTTGGACTCGATGATCTTAAGGGTCTTTTCCAAGCTAAATGATTCTATGATTCTAAGAGCTACTAGTGACTTTTCTAAAGGTGGATTCTGGGGAAGGGTCTAGGCAAAACTGGAAAGGGAAGCAGAGAAGATAATCAGAACATTGAACACAGTATGCTGTGGAGAATTCAGTGACAAAGGGGAGCCTATAGAGAAGTCAAAGAAGTTTGTTAAGGGAAATGAGAACATCCTAAATTCAAATAGAAATGTATTTCTAGTGTTGAGATGTTGACATTTACATTATACATTATACAAAAGAAGAAGAAAAATAAGGAGGAAGCCTTGGGAGTTCTAGTACTGTAGAAAATGAGTTAGTAGATCATATTATTTAAAGAAGATGGAAACTGTAAGACTTCAAAATGAAATGAAAGGGGAAAAAAAATTAAAGGAAGGGAAGATGATCGAGGAGAGCAGATGATGGATTCCTTAATGAACAAAATGATTAATGAACAAAAACTCTAAGATTCAGAGGCATATGAGGACTGATGAAGATAGGAATAGGGCTCTTTGATCAAGAACAGAGTAAAGGAAGAAAGGATGAGCAAACACATTCACTTACTACAGGACGCCTTTGTGGCCCTGGAGTTCCCTCTGAGTTTGCCAAGAGCAGGCACAGTAATATAGAAGGCACAGGGAAAAGCAAGAGCTGGCATGTGCAAAATCTATGAAGTAGTGAGTGAAGACAGCAAACTAGGGCTGAAGTTGAAGTAGCTGGAAATTTCAAAGATGCAATAAATGCATTTTAGATCATACATCTGTGGTTTCCCTGATTTGGAGGCCTCATATAGATCATCTCTTTATTTTGCAGGAATCACAAAACAGTTGTTTCCAAACACAGATGATGCTTTAATTAGGCGAATGATGGGACAAAAACTGAACAATTGCACCAAGAAGCCAATTTTAAGCAAAGATCTTAACTCAGGTGCTTTTCAGAAGCATAGTTTTTGGTAAGTCTTAAAAAAAAAAAATTGTAGCCTGCAATGTGTAATTCCATATATTACCCTGTGGTAACAAAATCTAAAAGCAATCTTAAAATTGCCGTGAAGATATGTGTTCATATATGCATTGCCAAGTAGGTTAATATTTTCGTAACCTTGTACAAAAAGTACGTAATAAGAAGCAGTCCAGCTTAACATTACAGCATAAAAAAAAGTTGTTCATTCTAGACAAAGCAGCACAAGGCTATTAAATTACAGGAAGAGAAGACAGAAGTAAACACATGGAGTTACTTTGATCAATATGTCTATTTTAGATTTGGCATTATTTACTTTTCTTATTATTCTCTGTAGGCTCTCCAGAGATCAGTCAATTCCATTTTCATGTCACCTGTTGTGCCTCAATTTACCCACAAGTAAAGATAAGGAAAATCACACTTCTTTTGTACCTACAGATAAAAATACTGTAGGACAGCTAAATTAGCATTCTTTTACTGCCAGAAGAGTCTAAATTATTGAGGCAGAGGAATTATTAAATAACATCTTGCTTATTGTGGGCATTCTTACCTTGTGAACAAGACTAGTCTAAAATTGCTGAACTCACCCATATTGTCAGTGAAGTCAGCTATTTACATAGTACTGTTTCCATACATACCAAATGTACATATTACAGAATAGTTGAGATTGGGAGGGACCTCTGGAGATTGGCTAGTCCAACCCCCATGGCTCAAAGCAGGGTCACCTAGATCAGGTTGCTCAGAGCCATGTACACTTGGGTTGAGTATCTCCAAAGACGGAGTCTCCACAACCTCTCTAGGCAACCTGTGCCAGTGCTCGGTCATCCTCACAGTGAAAAAGTGTTTCCTGATGTTCAGACGGAACCTCCTATGTTTCAGTTTCTGCCCATTGCCTCTGGTCCTGCCACTGGGCACGACTGAGAAGAAGCTCCATCTTCTTTACACCCTCCCATCTGATATTAATACACATAGATAAGATCCCCTTGAGCCTTCTTGAGGCTACACAGTCCCAGGTCTCTTAGCTTCTCCTCAGGAATAGGATATAAGATTAAAATCGGTGAGACAGGGAGAACAGATTTGTCCTCACTTAGACTTTCTATACTGAAGTAATATTTTACTTCTTCCTAGTTCAGTTATCTTGTGCATGTTTTAAAATCCATATTTGCAACTGTAAGACACTTCATAACAAAACAACCCACCAAAAATGGCAAACAAAACCACCCCAAGATATTGGACTATGTTATCACACAATTGTTTGAAAACTAGCAGTGCTTTGCTACTAAAATTCCTGACTAAGCCACCTGGAAGTACTCTATGGACCACCAGTGGTCTATGAATTACTACTTGAGAAATACTCAGACAATATCTATTGGAAGAATCCACATATACAGGTTTTCCCATCTGGAAACAATAAACAAATACACCAGCCTGGCTAAAATACAGTTTACTATGTTAATGCTTTTCTCCTAGAGATGAGAAGGCTTCATAAAACAAAGGTCCTCTGTATTTGTAACATAGAGTCTGCATTGATTCTCTGTAGTATTTTTCCTTGTTCTTGACACAGGTGGTAAAAATAACAGCACAGAAACACAGACTCTGTCTTCTTTGAAAGTATTAAATCTTAAATATTTTATATTTTAAATTTTTGTCTTCATCAGAGGAATCCATAAATTTTGCTAATTTCTGAGTCTTCTCATCTACAGACACAGTATTCCTGAAGCCTTCATGGGAGGATCTTGAGCTAGCACTATAACAATTCTGGGTTGTTTTTTAATACTGCCTATAGACCTTTTAATTTAAACTTGATATCTTAAAAATGTCTTTATGTCTGTTATTGATAACTGCTTATGTAAAATCCAGTCCAATATCCATTGAAACCAATGCAAATGTTGCCTGCATAGTCTCTCTTGAATGGATGATTATTAGAATGCATTTATAATGGATTCATTTTACACTTGTTCAGAATTTCCTCACTGTAAAAGCATTTAAGCACCTTGTAAGTAATTGAGATAATGGTGGTGATTCCTTTAACTCAGATGACACAAGTTTTCTCTATAAGAAAATCAGGAGAATTTGAAAGTGTTCATAATCTCACTGTTACTCCTTCAGTTCAGCTTCCAGCGATGAAGTACAGAGGGGTCAAGAGAAAATCCTGTTGTGCAGTACCTTTAGTATCAACTTACACACAAGTTACTAACTTTTAAAACTGGTGATACTGCAGTTTTGAACTCCTCCCCTGCTGCTCCTCCTTCCTTGCCCACCTCCTCCCCCTTTCCCCACAATACGATTACAATTCAAGAGAAAGAACTTGGAGTCAAATCCAATGAGACAGACAAGTCACAATCTCAGATCCAAGAGGCTGAGGTGAAACAAGGAAAAGGGGAATGTGTCAATGAAGAAAACTTGTTAACTAGCTAATAAACAAACTCTGCTGCTCGGAAACTAAGAATAGTAGTAATTGCACATTTAATGTTAATATCTCGAGCTTAGTTATAAATTGTCTCAACAGTGGTTCAACAGCTGCTCCTCAGGGCATCATCTCTTCGGCTGTTCCTCCCAGCACACAAGACCAGCAGGGTGATGATTCACTAGCTGCTAATGCACAAATTCAGCAAAGTGACAGCCGCCTGACTCCTCCACCTCTCACCATACAAGGTCAGCAGGAGTGTTTCAAACCCACTTCTAAGCTGGAGTCTCATCTCGCCACAAGCTCACCAGAGCCCTCTCCCAACCAGGGTTGAGGACAGGATCTCAGGAATTCAGACAACGAATAACAGAAGGTATTTCAACAGAGATTAAGGAGTAGTATAAAATAAAAAAGAAATAATATCTAAATGAGCCTAGCAACAGTGGACAGAGATATTGCAAGCAGAGTAGAAGCCTGAGAACCATTTTCTCAAAAAAATGAAAATCCCACAGCCTAGAAAAAAATGAAGGAATATTAATATCTTTGGCTTTAAGATATTATTAAATATATGCATGTTATGCGGTAATTCAAAACATATAAATATGTTCTGAAGAATATAAGAAGAGTCCCCCTTAGTTAGAAAAAAACATTTAAAGTAATAGCAAAAGAATGTATAAGAGGAACCTTAATCCCCTTGCTTTCACCTTGACAGCTGATGGAAAACCACTTTACCGATCAGAGAAAGCTATTACATATTATTACAGAAAAGATATAGAGATATGAAAAGAGAATAGAAACATTTCCTAGTGAAATGAAGACTATGGCCAGCACAGGGTTAGAAAGCACAGGGCTGCATGAGCAGAGAAGAAGAAATAAAATAGATATTTAAGGATGCTGTTAACTTGGAAAGAAGAAAACATTCTTAGGGCAATGAAACTGCAGCTCTCAAGATGTCTGCAGAAAAGAAGCAGTTCATTTTTAACCTCTGAAAGTTAGAAAGGCAATGAAAGAAGCCATGTTCCCTCTTAGCTCAGGGAAGAGTCTTCCAGGATAGCCTATTTGGTTGTGGAGGCTGTGGCTTGTCTCAAGGCCTTCTGCTGCTGGTACTCTGCTGGTTTGGCAGCTCTCACTCTCTCTTCTTCCTTGAACATCAGGTCCGTAGGATAAGGGTGCCTGATCCCTCCAGTCAGGGAATGGAAGACAATCTCTTGGAAGCGACTAGTAAAGGGCAGAGTTGCCAGCCTCTACTCCCTGTGTTTCGATTTTGGTATGCTACCTCTTGCTTAGAGCGAGGGTGGACAGGTAGAGCATTCCTCATGGGACTGGGACCAGAAAAATCCCAGTAACCGGGCAGTTCCTCTTGAGATGTGACACCACTTGTCCCAGCGAGCAGCTGGCAGTCACATACTCTATAATTGCCTGAGGAGGAGGAGGAAAGGTACATTTTTTTCCTCGCTGACTGATTCCAGGTTTACAGTGTGTCAGTAGCATGGGAGGAGAGAACACTTAGATTATAGCTTTCGTGCTTGAGAGTACTTCTCCCAGAACAGAGAGCACTAACAGTTAAATCTATTTCATACGTGGCAAACAAGCAACTAAGGAATCAAGATTAAAAAAAACCAAACCATAAAGTTGAAGAAATCTATCTTGATTTGAGGAGGATTTCTGTAACTCAGGAGATCTGAGTTATAGAAATAAATTAGAAATAGTATTAGCGTGAACGCTGGGAAAAAATTCTGAAGATACCTCTAAAGGAAAGTGCTGCAAACCTAGCTGTGCTAGAACAATGCACTAACAAAATGCACTACGGAGAAGACTTTTGTGTGGGCTGGGCTATGAATTCAGTGATCTGCTAGCCTTTTTCATCTCTCATGTCTATCGATTCCTTGTAAATAGGATCAGGGTGAAAGCAGGTACGAAATATGATGTAAGTTCTATCTCATGTTATTAACTACCATCTGTAAAATGTAACAGAAGGGTATCTGCTATTATGTACATTTTGTATATGTAATTGTATGTACAGCATATAAGAATGTATATAGTTAATCATATTTTTTAATCAACTTTCTATCCAATAAAATGAAACATTACTATGTCTGAGTTCTATTTTATTGTCTTTACTGTCTTCTGGGCCTTTTCTTACATCAGCCTCTGTTGTACGCTCTTAACATGTAAGGTTGTTTTTTTTCCTCTCGCTTGCTTTTTTTTTCTTCTTTTTCTTTAATAACTGTTCTGAAGCCAGCTTCTGTAAAGCTCGTAATTTTTAGCTGGGGAAGGGGTTGGACCTCTAACCTTAATGTTGTTGCAGCTGATATTGCACAGCTGCAGCTGTTCTGCTGTTCGGGAGGTGTAGAAGCACTTGGGCAGGTACACGGAGCCAAACACGAGTGGCTGCTCTCCCTGTCACTGGTGCAGCACTGCAGATCACGCTGTGCTACGTGCTTTTCTACTCTGCTGACTCGCTAAGTTGTCAAAGGAGAACCAGTGGGGCTGGCAGCTCACCACAAAGAGTAAAGGAGGATTTCTGTGGTTGGGTGAAGGGCCTACACCCAGGCATGGGCCAGGGAGAGAGATGGGTGTTCTGGACAAAAAGAGCAACATAGAGAAGGAGACGTTTTAATGTTTTACCCAAGGGTAAAAGGTAAATGTTTTACCAGACGGAGCAAGCTGCAAAGAGCCGGTTCCTTCCTCTCTCCTAAAGTATAGGACTGATGTTATCCCACTGGGTAAAAGATAAATAGCTTTTACACAACTACACAATTAACAGAAAAGCCATACTCCTTGCAGTATGACCAAAAAGGAAGAAAATACAACTGGTTTTCCAAAGTGACCCTCACAAACTCTGAGAACACAAAACTGAAGACTAATCACAGATTAGAAACTTCAGAAGTAACAGAAAGGGAGAGGAGAGCAGAACAGTCTAATGCTGCTTCTCCCAAAATTTGCACTAAAATAAAAATTAATTGGTGATGTGTAAATGTGTGGTGTCATGAAGTGTAAAATTCTTCTGATATGAGTGACAGAGGACACATTATTTGCATTACTCAGAATTGGAGAGGACTGATGGCTACTACAGAAAAACCTAACAGCTATATGACTGTACAGCATTTAGTAGCAGGAGATTTAGTACTGAAAAGGTAAGCAATACTAAAACTAATAATTTGAACTATTTGTTTCTATTACTGCATTTTAGATTGAATCTGAAGATTACCATGGAAATGAATTTGGTCATTGTTTATTATGAACTGCTTAATAAGAACACTTGCTTTCTAAGGAGAGAAGAATATTTACATAAGTGAAGAATGCGATAAAAAACATACTGAAAAAGTATATTATTTAACAAATCAGGGTTTTTAATGCATGTCAAGTTCATGTCTCCTCTCATTAAGGTATATAGATAGGCGTCAAAAAAAACCCAAACCACCAGACATCTAAATTTTCTAGATCAAGAGTAAGTGGCAGTATGCAATGTTGACACAAGAGGGAAATCAATGGTTAAAAAGGCAATGTTTCACTCACTTTAAGGAGCAAGGAGAGAAACAAGGGTGTTGAAATACATTTAAATTCTATAAAATAAAATAATTAAGAGCACATAATGAATATGTGGAATTAGTTGCAAGCGAGTATTACTGAGTTTATAAAGACAGTCTGCTCAGAAACAGCTTCCACATCCTATGATACCCAGACTTCATTTGGAGGTTTGGACTTAGAGATCTTAGCTCATGAAGAGCACACTGTGAGTATCCCCTGCTCATTTACAAGAATTAATGCTGAAAAATTCATATTAAAATGAGTGTCATTTTCATGGGGTATGAGAGTTTGGAAAAATAATGCCACCTTGCTGTTCTAGTAACTTGTTACTATTGCACCTCATATTATCTATTCTCAAGAATCAAAAGTAATTAAGTGCAAATGCAAGCTACAAACAGAATGGCTGCTATCAACGATCTGTTAGCAAATTTAAGTTATAAATGCAAAATATGAAAGTTTAGGCAGCAACAATGATTTCCATTTTCCACGTGGTAGTCAGGTTTCCATTATTTTAATAATGAAATAAAACTGCTCAAATCAGTGTTGTTTATGCAGTCCAACAATAATGATTAAGTTCTACAAATTTGTTAACAAGTATATAACTGGTATATATAACTAGCATCTCAGTATGTCTATCTTCTATCATAAAGCTATTTTTTTCATTCATATATGGAAGGAGGCTTAAAACTAACATGAGTAATAGTAACTCAGTGTTTACAAGCAAAATAAGTGCACTAAATTAATGCTGACATTAAATACCATAAGGAGGGCTTCAAACTAGAAATGAAGGGGGAGAGAGAGAGTAACCAGCAGCCCCGCGAGGAAACAATGGACATGGTTGAAGAGCAAAGGGCGTGGGGTGATGTGACAGGAACGGAACATAAAGTCAACAAGATGGGGCTTAAGTGGGGTCACCTCCAGCACTTGCATGTAAGCAAGGAAATGCCTACAAGGCACCATGATGGAGAAATCCCCCAATCCCTTTGTAGGCAGTCAACATGCTGGGCTGCCTCTCTAAAGTGCCTGCATACTAATGCATGCAGTATGGGGAATAAACATGGTAAGTTAGCCTGTGTGCAGTTGCAGGGCTACAATCTTGTTGGGATCACAGAGATGTGGTGGGATGGCATCCATGACTGGAGTGTTACAATGAAGGGAGACTGGTTCTTTAGGAAGGACAGGCTACAAAAACAAGGAGGAGAAGTTGCCCTTTACGCGAAAGAGCAGTTGAAGTGCATCAAGCTCTGCCTGGGGATGAGTGAGGAACCGAATGAGAGTTTATGGGGGAGGATTAAAGAGAGGACAGGTAAAGGTGACATTATAGTGAGTGTCTGCTATAGGCCACCTGACCAGGAAAAACAAGCAGATTAGGTAGACAGATAGGAGCAGCCTCACGTTCACAAGCCCTGGTCTTCATGGGGGATTTCAACCACCCCGATATCAGTTGGAGGGACAACATGGGAGGGCATAAGCAATCCAGGAGGTTCCTGGAATGCACTGATGACTTCCTCTTCCAAGTCATAAAAGAGCCAACAAGGACCAATGAAGAAGAGCAGTGCTTTGCTGGACCTCATACCAATGAGGGGCTTGTTGGGAGTGTGAAGCTCCAAGGCAGCCTTGGCTGCAGTGACCATGAGATGGAGCTCAAGATCCTGAAGGGAGGGAGGAGTGTAAAAAGCAGGCTCACGACCCCAGACTTCAGGAGGGTGAACTTTGGCCTCTTCAAAGATCTGCTTGGAAGACTCCCATGGGATAAGGCCCTGGAGGGAAGAGGGGCTCAAGAAAGCTGGTTAATATTTAAGGATCACCTCTTAGAAACTCAAGAGCAGTTCATTCCAGTGAATAGGAAGTCAGGCAAAAATGCCAGGAGGCCTGTGTAGACGAACAACAATCTCCTGGTCAAACTCAAACACAGAAAGGAAGCATACAAAGTGTGAAGCAAGGATGAGTAACCTGGGAGGAATACAGAAACATTGTTCAAGCATATAGGGATGAAGTTAGGAAAGCTAAAGCCCAACTGGAATTGGATCTAGCCAGGGATGTCAAAGACAACGAGAATGGCTTCTAGAAGTATACAGGTGACAAAAGGAAGACTAGGGAAAATGTGGGCCCATTGCTAAATGAGACGGGTGACCTGGTGACACAGGACATGGAAAAGGCTGTTACTAAATGCCTTCTTTGCCTCAGTCTTTCCTAGTGAGACTGGCTTTCAGGAATCCCAGGTGCCAGAAATCAGGGGGAAAGGCTGGACCAAGGAAGATGTACCCTTGGTGGAAGAGGATCAGGTCAGTGGATATGTAAGCAAACTGGACATGCTTAAGTCCATGGGCCCTGATGGGATGCACCCACGAGTGCTGAGGGAGCTGGCAGATGTCATTGCGAGGCCACTCTTGATAATCTTTGATCGATCATGGTGACTAGGAGAGGTGCCCAAGGACTGGAGGAAAGCAAATGTCACCTCCATTTTCAAGAAGGGCAGGAATGAGGACGCATGAGGCTGGCCAGCCTCACCTTGATCCCTGGGAAGGTGATGAGTCAGCTAATCCTGGAAACCTTTTCCAGGCACTTCAGTGATAAGAAAATCATCAGGAGTCATCAGTATGGCATTACCAAGGGGAAGTCACGCTTGACCAACTTGATCAACTTCTACGATAAAGTGATTGGCCCGGTAGATGAGGGGAGAGCAATGGACATTGTCTACCTGGACTTCACCAAGGCTCTTGGCACCGTCTCCCGTAAGATCCTCACAGACAAGCTGCTGACGTCTGGGCTGCATAAGCAGTGAGGTGGACTGAAAACTGGCTGACTGAAAACGCACAGCGACGCGGGGGCAGCGCCCAGCCGCTAGCCGGAGCCATTGCCCCGCTGCGGCCGCCCCCGCCGCCTCAGCGCGGCGTTAACGGCCGGGCCCGCGCGGCCTCCTCCCGGAGAGGCGATTTTCCCGCCTTCCCTCCCCCTCCACTGTCAGCCCCAATGGCCGCCACCCTCCTCCTCCTCCGGAAGCGGCGTGTGGGTTTTCCTCCCTTGAGCAGCAGGAACTCTCCGCAACGCAGCTGAAGGCGGAAGAGGGGAGGCAGGAAGTTATTGAAGGAAAGAGCCCGAAACGCCGCCGCGGGGGGGGGCGGGGNCGAGACTGGCTTTCAGGAATCCCAGGTGCCAGAAATCAGGGGGAAAGGCTGGACCAAGGAAGATGTACCCTTGGTGGAAGAGGATCAGGTCAGTGGATATGTAAGCAAACTGGACATGCTTAAGTCCATGGGCCCTGATGGGATGCACCCACGAGTGCTGAGGGAGCTGGCAGATGTCATTGCGAGGCCACTCTTGATAATCTTTGATCGATCATGGTGACTAGGAGAGGTGCCCAAGGACTGGAGGAAAGCAAATGTCACCTCCATTTTCAAGAAGGGCAGGAATGAGGACGCATGAGGCTGGCCAGCCTCACCTTGATCCCTGGGAAGGTGATGAGTCAGCTAATCCTGGAAACCTTTTCCAGGCACTTCAGTGATAAGAAAATCATCAGGAGTCATCAGTATGGCATTACCAAGGGGAAGTCACGCTTGACCAACTTGATCAACTTCTACGATAAAGTGATTGGCCCGGTAGATGAGGGGAGAGCAATGGACATTGTCTACCTGGACTTCACCAAGGCTCTTGGCACCGTCTCCCGTAAGATCCTCACAGACAAGCTGCTGACGTCTGGGCTGCATAAGCAGTGAGGTGGACTGAAAACTGGCTGACTGAAAACGCACAGCGACGCGGGGGCAGCGCCCAGCCGCTAGCCGGAGCCATTGCCCCGCTGCGGCCGCCCCCGCCGCCTCAGCGCGGCGTTAACGGCCGGGCCCGCGCGGCCTCCTCCCGGAGAGGCGATTTTCCCGCCTTCCCTCCCCCTCCACTGTCAGCCCCAATGGCCGCCACCCTCCTCCTCCCCCGGAAGCGGCGTGTGGGTTTTCCTCCCTTGAGCAGCAGGAACTCTCCGCAACGCAGCTGAAGGCGGAAGAGGGGAGGCAGGAAGTTATTGAAGGAAAGAGCCCGAAACGCCGCCGCGGGGGGGGCGGGGTGTGAGCCATGGCGTTGTGGCGGTAGCGCCGGCACCTGCCATGGGGGAAAAGGAGGGGGAGCGAGGCGAAGCAGGCGGCAACTACAAATCCCGGCAAGCCGTGCCGCCCTCCGGCCCCACCTCTCCCCTCCTCGCCGCCCCCGGGTTGAAGAGGAAGCGGAGGCGCGCTGGGTCGCGGCGTTGGTGTACCCTCGGGTGCTGGTGGCGGCGGGGTGAGCGGGGCCGGGGCCTTATGAGGGGCGCGGGGCCGTCGCTTAGCAACCCGAGCCCCGCGGGGCGGCCGGGCGAGGAGCGGGTGCCCGGCGAGGCCGCCGCTTCCTCATCCGCCGCCCACCCCAAGCTGTGGCGGCGGGGCGGCCTGGCGGCCGTGTGTCGCGGGGCTGGGGTGTCCGTGCGGATGGACAAACGTGAGTCAGCAAAGCCGCCCGCTGGGTCTGGGCTGCCGGGGCCGCCCCTCGGGCGGGCCGCGGTTCCTCGCCGCTCACGGAGATCTTCCGCTTGGTAGGACGGCGCTTGTTTTGAAGCAAGAAGCTCAGCCTTCTGGCTCTGCTGTGGTCCTAAAGTGGCCAAAGGCATCAAAAATACTTGTAGCTGCTAATTACGCCTACGCCTGCAGCTGCTAATCACCCCGCGACTGTTACTAAACCGTCCCGTGTGTTGTAGCGTTAGTACCGCGCCGTTAGGCTCGAGCTCCGCTCTGCCTCTTGCTAAGGTTTTCAGGCGCAAGCATGTTACTGAACTCTGGCGGTACACTGTAGCCCTGGCTGCTGGAGGAATATTGGGTTTTGGGATGCTTTGTAGATTAGGCCACGTTTTGCATATTTGGAAAAATATAGTAACGTGATTTGAGTCAAAATTGTTATCACTTATTCTGGTATTACTGATAACTGTCAGTGAATGCTGTAGAGAGGCTTGTTGAGTGCAGATAGGCTGTAAAGCTGAAGTAGGCATGAAACAGAAAATGCTGTGTAGTTAAAGAAAATTACGAAATAAAATGATGAAGCATGTTTTGGTTTGTTTCTCTTCAGATAATGGAGTCACATAGCTCTATCGACATTCATGAGAGTAAATCACCAACTTCTGAAAGTGAAGATGAGATTGAGTTCATTAGAGTAAGTAGATCTTGAACTGGAAACATACTGCTTGTTATTGTAAATATGCTCTCAGTAGCCCAATAAAATAGGAGGGGGTCTTTGTGTGCTGTGTTGATAATCTTGATTATTTTTCAATGGAAAGCGTTACTTTTAGATTTAAAGATAGCTTAATTTCTAAATCTTTGTGGCAGATAACAAGTTTATCTTAAAGATTTATCTACCCTTTCTTTGGAAGGGTATAAGATGATGTCAGTTGGTCCTATAGAGAGAATATAGGCTTGAGTATCCCAGCAGGTGAGTGGGGGATTCTAGTGATCAATGAAGTATACGAGAAGTCACCGTAGATGTGTAGTTAAAGAAAATTACAAAATAAAATGATGAAGCATGTTTTGGTTTGTTTCTCTTCAGATAATGGAGTCACATAGCTCTATCGACATTCATGAGAGTAAATCACCAACTTCTGAAAGTGAAGATGAGATTGAATTTGTTGGAGTAAGTAGATCTTGAACTGGAAACATACTGAAACATTTTGCTTCTTGAATAGTCCCACTGAAGTGAATGGAATAAAGCACTGCTCACTCTGCAAAACAATGTCAAAACCACTATACTTTGTTTAGAAAAAGAGGAAGGAAATAATGGGTTAGAGGCTTTAAACAGTCTTCTCAAATTGTGAAGCACTGTATAATAGCTACAGTACAATACCTAGTCTAATGTTGACATGTGGCTTATGTGAATGTAACTTTAAGACACTTATATCTGTTGAATATCCAAGAAAAGCAGAATGTTTTTCATGCTGCCTGTGTTCTGGCCTCAATCCATCATCAGTGAAGTGGTGCTGGGTTGCAGGGATGCATCAAGAACAGAAAGATGATTTTCCCTAAGGAACAAGTCATGTAAATAAGATCAAGTGGTTAATTGATGCCAGGACTAATAATGGCTAGTTTCCTATGGATTTGTCTCATTTTTAATGCTGAACAATAACTAGATGGGGTTTTTTCTGTTTTGTATGGTGTTTCTTTAAAGTTTAAGTTCAACATACAGACTTTTTCTGTAGGGATATTTAGGTGCTCAAGGGATGTATATTTTTACGAAAACTGTAAGTAGTCTATTATCTCTCAGACTTCTTGGTCTTTTAGTTGATTTGGTCAAAATTGGCTAATGAGTTTAAAGTTCATTATGTACACGCACAAGCGTTCCTGTGTAGTATGATTGTATAAGCTTCATTTTCTTGAAACATTGGGCAAAGAATGAGGAAGCTAGTATAGCTTTGAATGTGTAATGATTGAAGGGCTGCTAGAGCACTAAGAGCAGTAATTGAAAGAAAGGAGACTTACTAAAATCAATGCTTTTGCTACCTTTTTTCCCTTGGTTTCGCCTGTGAATAATATGGAGCCTTTGTGGTTCTGGTGATGATTGCTTCTAAGAGAGGCTGCTATATGCAGGAAGATGGCTGTGCTTAGGCTTGTTTGTGCAGGATTGGTATCTAGGGTGAGGAGCTCACTGTTGTCATTGATGAATGCAAGGGGAAAGGTGTGTGATCCTGGCCATCACCTAATGTCAGCAGTGTGTCCTTGGATCTCCCATTTGCTCCTCTGAGTAAGGGTGAACTTGGACTTTGCAAAAGGATTTCTAAACTATTTGGCTAGCTGTAGAACATTGTTTCCATATAATAACGTGTATGACTAGAAGTGTATAGGCTTCATAAATGTTGTGTGTGAATGCTACCTGATCATCCAAGTACTATTTTCTGCATGTGTACCAGGTGGTACTGTATAAATTGAATTAGAGAAGCCACTTGGATATCTCACTTGTGCTCATTTTGATAGAAAACAAATAGTTGTATGCCATGTGATCTCTGTGTTTTTCTTCCCTTTTTTTTTTCTTGAAAGTTGGGTGGTTTTTTGGTGTCAGGGTTTTTGTTTTGTTGGTTTTCTCCCCCCTCCCCCCCCATTTCAATAACTTGTCTTAAGGTGTTTGAGTTCTTGCTGTAGGACTATGACAAAAAGTCCTCATTTGATGGAGCAAAAGCAATCTCTGCTGCCACCAGAGTTCTTGAGCTTTTACAGTCAGATTCACCCTCATTCGGGAAACTTACAACTGTTCTTCCATAATTTCCTACCTTTTAATTCTGCATTACAACATATTTTGTCCACTTAAAATCATTAAATTCTAAGTTTTGCATATCAGCAGAAAAATCTAATCTAATCTACAATGCAAGCCGTTATTCCTAATGACGTAATTTCCTAGGATAGGATGGTCTGGCCCCCATTCTGTTTCCTTGGAAAGGATAAGGCAAGAATGAAGAGATTCACAGGTTTAATGGGGACTATAGCACTTAAGTAGACAGATTATTCAAGTTGCCACAATCTGCACTGAAAGCATTGGACTCCTGAATTGTTTTGTTTTGGTTTTTTTTAATGGTATCAATCCACTCTTCTTCCCCCCCCCACTCCCGACTAATTTCTTTAACGATAAGGCTCATCATTATGCAGCTCATTTGAAAAACTATAAGTTATCCCTGATAAAGTTGGTGGCTTTCCTAGGCAGGGGCTTTTCTTACTGTTGTTGCTCTACATGGGACCTCAAAATAATATATAGTTTTATAAAGTATTTAAATACTTCCTGACTCCTCTGTTGTGTTACAATGGCAAACAGTGTTAAGGAGCATATCTGTGTTTATTTTCTGTAAACGTTTGTTAAGTAAATATAAAGATTATGTATCCAAAATAAAACTCAACTAGAAAATTGAAGATTTACGTATTTTAAAATTATTTTCATTTTCTGATGCAATGTTACATTTGTGCCAAGTTTTCTCCACTATTGGTGATTTTTATTTCAGAAGTCTGAATTCAAAGGAAAACATACTTCTGTAGGCCCTGGCTTATTCAATAATGAGCTCTAAATTGATTTCAATTTGAGATCCAGGAAAAACAAACATAATTCATATACTTTGCAGCTTTTCCTTTTTACAATGTTTTGGAACATTATGCACTTCATAACAGCCCCTTTCTGTCCTGGAAGAGATGGAGCAGCCACTTACTTTCTTGCAAATGAATGTTTGTTTTTATTTCAAACCTGAAGAGGACTTCCGGCCTATTTTGGGAACCAATGATATTAGAAAAATTGATTCATTAAAAACAGTTGCTGTTCTTTGAGTTCCTACAGAGGTCATAAGGAACAGGTTTTTTCGTTTTCCTTCTTACCATTTTCCAATGAGAATGGTATCTGAAGAACACTTGGCCCTGGGATATACCAAAATCAAGTGATATACTGAAACATGGTAGTTACCATTTAAATGTTTTGTTTCCTTTCCCCCTGAGGTGTTAAATATTAGATATACAGACTCAAGTATTTGTCTCTGGCTTTCAGTTGCATCACAGCAGGAACAGAATAAAATTGTAGAGGTGTTACAAAGCATCTCTGAAGCAGGACTTCTATTATTGCTCCCAACCCAAGTCAGCCAAGGACTTGGATTTTTGTATTTGCTAGGTTACAGAAATCAAAACTTTCTAAGTGCATATTGGTTCACAACATTGGTCAGTTACTCAGCAGTCTTAAAATTGGAAATCTGCTGGGACAGAGATTCAGCGCACAAATAGTACAACTTGTGTCAGATTTTTAAAATTTATTTTAATGTAAGCTTGTTCCATGGTAATTAGTGTGTTTACATGATTATACGCAAAGACTGATTGAAATAAGGGAGGGGAGGAAAGTGAGACCACAGTTTAGGACTTCTTGAGAAAACTACTGGAGGCACTAAAAATGAGCTTCACAGAACTCCGTGAGAAGAAACTGTCCTTGGAGATGAGTATGAGGCTCCACCTTTACTGGCCACCAATTAAACAGATTTGATTATATAAACTGTTAAAATTGGTATTTTGCATAGCATAGTGAAATCACAGTTTTTTTGATTGCATGCTAATACTTTCAACTAAAGCTTTGAATAACAGCAGACACCACAGCTGCCTGGAGACTCAAAAGACAATTTTCTATCAATTAAAACCTAGAAATTCTTCTAATAACTAAAATAGCCGTGATTTAGCCATTGGTTTATTGCTTAGTGCTGTGGCTGTTAGTTGGTGAGAAGAGTGGCTTTCAAAGGTTGTTTAGAGAAGTAATTGATAAGTGGAGCATGGGGGTTTTTTGTTTGGGTTTTTTGAGGTTTTTTGACTGTGAAGGATCTGCTTATAAGATGTGAAGACTGAGCATATCTTAGTACTGAGCATGGATGGCTTTCTGGGTGCAAGTATGCCAGTATAGTCAGCTAGAGAGGCCACAACTTTCAGCTATTCATTGAGTGCTTGTCCATGTTGTTTCTTCTCTAATCTCAGGCTCTTTGTGCCAAGATACTTTTTAGCTGGTGGTGTTCATCTTGTGGGGAGATACAGAGAGTTGGATGAAGCTAACTGATCCTTGGGTTCTTAACTCTCCTACAGTGATGGACTCCTCAGGGTTGGCACTATCTTTGCATTATGTTACTATTTAGTTTAACCAGTTGGAAAAAATGAAGTAATTAAAGGTCTCTTAACTTTCATGTTGGGGCTCACCCTGTGCGGAGATGAGCCAACAGAGCAAAAGCTAAATTCCTGCTGTTGAGAACTTTCCCTCCATGTGGTACTGGAGTATTAATTGGGAATGTTCGCCAGTGATACTTGCTCTCTCTTGCTGGAAAAAGGATATGTTTCACCTGGCACCACTTCTCCCATCAAGATCAAAAATACAGGAAGTCCATCTGAAGCTATGGCTTGTATGAAAGTCTCAGAAGGCCTCTGTGAATGTTTAAAGGGGAGAGTAGTCCTAGACTCAGTCTCCCTCCATGAGAATGATTTCTATCCTGGGCTACTGAATAAAGAGGCTTTGAACTTCCGCTTTCATTTTGGTGTCAACACCTTTTGCCAGAGAGGAGTACTGCTGTCAGGATGAGCCCAGGCTGAAGTCACTGTCTCTTCAGAAGTAATATTTGGAGTCGTTTCTAATGGCACTCAGCTGGGATGGATCTAAACCAGTGTTGTGACATTTAATGATGGCTTTCAGCCAAGGTTTCTCATATATTGACTGACGCAGTTGCTGAGTGGATATACTTAGGATAGGTTTATACTGTTTTCCCCAATTCTTCTAATTTCTCAAAATAATCTTTTGTAGTGCAGATGAATTCTTGATCAGACCTAGGATTGTAGTCCTTACACTCTTAATTTCAGTATTTGATTAAACTACCAACCAATGAAACACAAACTAGCCTGAATAAATGCTATGTTTGGGACTTGCGTTATTATTCAGGAGTGTATATGGGCAGATAGTGTGGTGGTTTGCATCGTGTTCCCCCTCCATTTTATTTTTGTGGAAAATAAGGGTGTATATCTTTGTGAAGTCATTTTAAAGAATTACCATGTTGCATTTGTGTTCAAATTGGAATGCAACCGAAAAAGTAGTACACAAAAATTTTGTAGTAATAGGCACAGAATTCGGAAGGAAAAAAGAAGGCTTCTTGTATGCAAACAACATTTAAACAAGTGTAATATTACTTGTGTTAAATTGAACTTACTGTTCTGGTCACTAGAACTTCCTTGGCTTGAAAGCAAGTTACTCTGCTTTTCAGCTGTCAGTCTCCTAACTTTTAATTAGTTGCTGAACCTAGGGAGTAAGTAACCAGAAATAAGAAAAATCACTGCATTTGAAGAAGCTACAGCTGTTAGCTACAGAGTTGAACATTTCAAAACACATTATTGAACTGATTGGACAGTCAGGTGGTCTGAGTGTGTCTTGGAACTGTTACTTGCTAATACCTGTTGTTTAATAAAGATTTAAATTCTTACAAGTTTATAGAGGTTGTCAGTTTCTACAAAAGCAAATCTATAATATTTTGGGTTTTTTTGGGGGGTCGGGCGTCGGGTTTTTTTGATTGTTTGTTTTTTTTTTAAGATTTCATTTGGAAAACCATGTTCTCTTTATCTATTTAATCATAAAAAGTTAAGCACTCTTTTGGGGTAATTTAAGGCCTTCAGCATGATTCATGTAAGCTTTTGTCATCTGTCCAAGATCTCATCCGTCTTCCTCCCCAGTGAGACAGTGAGGACTGGTTATGCCTGGCCAGCTGAACAGCTTTGTAGCCTTGAAAGGTGGAAGAATGTAAAGAATGAGATGCAGTAAGGACAGTGGAGAGAATTGCATGCTGCTGTTCTCTCCGCTACTTCTTACGAGACAATAAATCTTCCTAGCCTGCACTAGTTGGTTGATGGTTAAGATCTTGAGGGCACTGCCAAATATATAGCAGAGATGGTGGATGTAGTACTGCATCTCTTCAAGAAGTCAGTTGACTATCGTAAGTTCTTCTTCTGCCTGGAAAACTTAACTTTCTAACAAATAAAGAATACCTTTGAAGTATGTAACAGCTCTGTGGTATCTGCCAGCAATATTGCCAGGCACATGGCTGATACTGCAGTTCAGTCAAAAACTCTTGTCAGTGATGTAGATGGCATTGCATGTACAGACTTCAAAGAAAAAAAAAAAACAACACACCCACCCCCTCCTCCCCCCCCCCCCCACCCCCCCAAATACCAAAACCTTAAACTATCTTTGTTTTTGGTTTAATTAGTTTGAGGTTAGATAATAACTTTCAGAGTTTGGATGGGAAACTTTTTGTGGCATGTGGAGATTTTAGTTAACTTTGCCTCTCACTGAAGATGTGTACACATGAGACCATGGATGTGAGTTAGGGTCACTAGGAGTATTTTTGTTTGGTGTATGTAGACTTACTCATCCTGTTTCATGTTCATTATACTGATTATTTAGTTGGCATGTGATAATGATGTAGCTCGATACGGGGGGTTTTTTTGCATGACATCAGATTATGTGAACATAGTGCTTCTTTTTTACCTTTATAAACTGAAGACTCTTGTCGCAGTGAGTGTGGATGGAGATCCAGACATTATTTTGTAAATCGTCTTTAAAAAACTTCTGACCTATGTGCTTAGTTTAGGTTGCTGATTTTAATTTTTCTTCTCCGTTTTCTTTTTCATGTTTGTGCCAACGTTCTGCTATCTACCAGAAGCTTGTAGTAGAAATGTTAGAATTGGTATGAATGGAGAGTGAATGGGAATACACACATGTGCACGTGTGTGGAAGAACCAGACAGAATGAAAAAAAGGAGGCGTACGAAGGCATGTAAATCAACTGGTGTTGATACTACCTAGATTAGCAGGTCATTGACGTCACAGACCATTTACATGAAGCTTCTGAAGACACTCGGATTAGGAAAGCAAGGGACAGCATTCACACAAATTAAAATCAGGGCTTAAACCATTAAGATGATTGCAGAAGACAAAAAACAGGGCTAGAGCCTTAAGACATCCTAAGGAAACAAAATGAATCAATAACCTTTAGTGACAGAGGAGGGGCAGCATGGAGAGAGACAAAAGATCAGAAATATGCAAAAGAAGCACATGGCTGCCAAACTAGGAAGGATAGAGAAGACCTGAGTACTTGTTGATAGCCAGGGTCCTTTGTCCTCTGTATTGCTGCATGGAGTCCTGTCCAGGCTTCCTGGATGTGCACCTTTGCAACCGAATGCTAGACAGACTATTTGGACATGTGTCTTTGTGCTTTTGAGTATGTGGTGTGAATGGGTGAAACGTGTTTTCCTTTAAAATAAAATTACCTTCCCCCCTCATTGTGATTCCAATACAGAGAAGACACTTGTAACCTGCTTATGGAATATCTGCTCAGAAAGGAGTAGCCTTCGGGCTTAAATATGTATGAAACCATTTCCCACCTTCTTAATGTTTGAAATGCCTAAGCAGTTTAATTTCTTTTTGTATTGTGTCTGGCTCAGATGGGATTAATTTTCCCATAGCAGCCCTTATAGTGCTAAACAAACTCTGAAAAACCATTTAGTATTGCTTAGTGAAATCTGAAACTGTTCCTCTCTTGGTAACAGCCTGCTACCCTATTACCATGGAATTAATGGCGCAAGTTCAGTATCTTTAAAAATGTAGATCTAAGTTGATTGAGAAGGTGAAGAATATAAGGTTATTAAGCAAGCCAAGTCTTATATTTGATTTTTTTTTTTCCTAGTTGATATCTATATGTTAAGTTGATATTTGAATTATTTGTGAATACTTACTTATTTGCATGTTTTACCAATTTTGTGGATTAGTCTCTTAAGTGGAAAAGTTGCTATGCGCCCTCTTGAAACCTTGGTGAAATTCTCCTTCAGGTATTGCTAGTGCTGCCAATGTGCTGGAATGAATGCAACATTTTATCTCTGAGGAAGACAATTTAATGCTTTTGTGTATTTGTGGTTTTAACACTTTTTTTCAGGAAGGACCTTTAAGACCTGTACTTGAATGCATTGATCTTGTCAGTAGTGAGGATGAAGAACCTAACAGCAGTTCTTACGTTCATGTGAGTATGTTGTAATGTATTTTGGGACTTCTTGGTTGAATAAAATAACTACCCTTCTGTATNATTTGATTTTTTTTTTTCCTAGTTGATATCTATATGTTAAGTTGATATTTGAATTATTTGTGAATACTTACTTATTTGCATGTTTTACCAATTTTGTGGATTAGTCTCTTAAGTGGAAAAGTTGCTATGCGCCCTCTTGAAACCTTGGTGAAATTCTCCTTCAGGTATTGCTAGTGCTGCCAATGTGCTGGAATGAATGCAACATTTTATCTCTGAGGAAGACAATTTAATGCTTTTGTGTATTTGTGGTTTTAACACTTTTTTTCAGGAAGGACCTTTAAGACCTGTACTTGAATGCATTGATCTTGTCAGTAGTGAGGATGAAGAACCTAACAGCAGTTCTTACGTTCATGTGAGTATGTTGTAATGTATTTTGGGACTTCGTGGTTGAATAAAATAACTACCCTTCTGTATTTTTTCCCATCAGTTACTTTTCACAAAAAAATTGTTAGAGGGATTTTTAACAAGTAATAAATACATAAACCAACATTAAAGTCTTGATTTTTACATACTGTTGAGTGGAAGGCAAGCATGCCAACTGTTCATTTTTTCCAGAGCCATTTTCTGCCTTCTTGAAATGGACTTGGAACTTTTATTTGGCTTTCAGTGGTTTTAGCAAGTGTGTTGAAGAAAAATGTCACTTCACTAGCGACCTCAGAAGTCATTGTGTTCAGTCTCTAGCCTGTAAATGTATCTGGCCTACTCCCGGGCCTGTTACTTAACAATTACCAAATAAAAGTTTAACTTTTCAATTGTAGAGAAATACTAGGCATAAAGATCACATTGACTATCAGAAAGAACGAGTTGCGTCAACCTTGGATCGTCTGGCACGCCATGTTGAAGTAGAGAAACAGCAAAAAGAAGAGAAAAACAAAGCCTTTAAGGTATTGGACGTTTGTGTTTGTTTTTTTTTTTTTAATTAGAATTGCATATTACAGGCCTTGTAGTGACAAGTGTGTTTGTTTTCACTACTAAGTAAATAAAAAGATTGTTGAACCAGACCTGGAACTAGCAACTAGAGATTTTTGCTTCTGGGGCATCATTTGAAACACAATATGGACTTTATCTCTTCAGAGGCTTTTCTGATCAATTTGCTAGTCTTACTGCAGTTCCTAAGGGGGGGGAAAACCCTAACTTCATGCAAGCCAATGGCAAAAACTTGTTATCGTTTGTATATATAGCAGAGGGACCTTAGCATCAATTATTCTGTTTAAATAATTGAAAAATAAGTTATCACAAACCACCATGCAGCAAACCTAGTTATCTACCTGCTTTTGTCTGAGATTTTTGGGAAGCCATTTGCCACATTAAATCTCTGTATCGGGTAATATTTTATAATGGGATAAAATTTTCTATGTGTAAGGCATAATTTTTATGTTGAATCCTATTAATTGTATTGTGCAGCCATTTGAAAGGCATTGATTTTTAAATTTTTATTACAATCTGGGAGGTGCAGTCAATAAGCTTGAGGGTAGGGCTGCTATCAGTAGGATCTGGACAGCTTGAAGGAATGAGCTTAAGAATCTCATGAAATTCGACGGGGACAAATGCAAATCCAATATTTGTGAAACATGCTGGCTTTCCAGCCTAATTTTCTGAACACTCTTAATGGCTTTTAAAGTCACATAATTGTATTATAGTTACAGCTTGTTATAGTCTACAATGCACTATGCAACTGTAATACAACAGAGTAAAAGGCTGTTAGATTTTGTCCAAGGTAGCCTTCAAGTCCGGAGGCCTACATCCCTCTCCTGTCTCCACTTGGTATTTGGCAATCTGTTAATGTCTCCACATACAGTTTTTCGACTGTAAAGTGGAGTCAGAGATAGCTATGTAGCTTTTAAAGTAGTCTGAGAATGAAGGCTAAAAAATTCTTTTGTTAATGATGAGTATTTTCCTGCTGGGCGGCTCCTCACTCCTCATCAGGTAATGCAATCTGCAGAATTAAAATTACTCTTCAAAGTGAAACTGCCTTCTTTTTTTTTTTTTTTTTTTTCCCCTCAGCAGTGGAACAGATTGACTCTTTGGTTTCAATAACCATTTTTTGTTGCCTATTTTTTTTCTTAAATTTCATTATTATTTGTTTCTTTTTATAATCTTATAATCTTAAACATTTCCTTGGTTATGTACATGCTTCAGAAACTTCAGTAGGTGCAGTAAAAGTAAATTAATTGACCTAAGCTGTAGCTTTTATTTAGGGTACAAAAATTAGTAAGATTTTTTTAATTAATTTTTTTATTGCTGTTACATTCCATCTTTATTATGTTAATAGAAGTCAGTC
>VZTQ01004495.1:41589-78650 GCA_013400755.1 Pelecanoides urinatrix
TAGGTTTTTAGAGACTTACATGTAAGTTTTGGTATGCATACTTAATCTTGAATTACTTTTTAAAAAATTTGATCCCCACCTTGCCTGATGTGTTTTCTCCTTCAGGAGAAAGTTGATTCCCAATATGCTCACGGGTTGCAAGAACTAGAATTTATTCGGGAACACAGTGACACAGAAGCTGCAAGATTATGTGTGGACCAGTGGTTAAAAATGCCGGGTAAGAATAGGAAACTAAGTTTCAGTGATATGTTTTCTAAGTCCTGCATTGCTGAACAGAAATGTGATAATTGCTTTAAGTAATACTGACATCAACCTTGCAGGTGCCTCTTACCCATAACCAAATCTTAACCATACTAACTTTGCTACAGTGTGGCATTTGAAAAGTCTTATACACTCATTTCCATAAAAGCTATTCTTCTAATGTTTTCCTGCTTAGAAAATGTAATATACAAAGTCTAAAAACCACTAAGGCAATGTTAAGTACTTTTATAAGCAAGGTTGCTGGAAGGAAAAACATTACTGTTGAACTGTTGCTGAGGAAAATGTCTACATAAGTAGGTATAACTTCAGGAAGTTCAATCAATTTAAAATATTACCTCAAGGAAGAGTGTCAAAGTGTTTGAAAAGTAATTCTACTGGGAATTGAAGAGGCAGATTCTTCAACTGAAAGAGCAGACTTACCATAGTAGGATTGAGTTACAGGGCATTGTTAGCTTGCTTTTAAGAATCAATATAACTTGATTTTTAAATGCTTTAGGGCTCGTGTGTTATTTTGTTTGTTTTCTTAAGCCTCTATGATTCAGATTCTAGTTAAGTGCTTTGTTTTATAACACAGGTCTCAAACCAGGCACTGTTAACAGTGGAAAAAGGGGTATTTATAAGAGGGCAGATCAGAAGCAAGTCAACAGCAGTCCCATATCTTGTCCTGTCATGCATTGCAACAGAGAGTTTGATAATGGACATCTTCTCCTAGGTCACCTGCAAAGGTAAGGACATAGTGCAAGAGCTCAGTGCAAGAAATAATAACAAAAGAATATGCTTGAGCTTAGGACATCAGCATCAAGTCTACTTTAAACTGCCTATAGTGACAAAATTCCATTTGGAGAGCAGAGTAATACGTTAGATTTTATATAGATGATGTGATGAACTTCCTGTTTGTTGGAACAACTTTGTTGATTGCTTTTTTTTTTAATTCAGAATTGATCTCTTCCTCTTGTTAAGCATTTTTTAATATCTGGGTGTTTTGAGAAACAAGATTTCTGTTCTCCAGTTCTGTTATTTCTTTGTCCAAACTTGAAAATGTGCAAAAAGCTAGTGTATACAACTTGATGGTAAGATTAAAAAAACGCCCCTAATGAAGGGAAAAAGGAACAAGAGCTATAGGCCAGACATCTGTTCATAGCTGATCATAGCTAGTCAGCACTCACTGTGTCTGGGGTCAATTCCAGCATATGCTGCCTTTTCACTAGTGAATGTGTCATGGTGAAGATGGTAAGGAGAGAAGCTGAGGGGAGTGTTGTGGGTTAACGCCGGTGGGCAGATCAGCCCCACACAGCTGCTCACTCACCCCAGTGGGACAGGGAGGAGAACTGGATGGGTAAAAGTGAGAAAACTCTGGACTGAGATAGAAACAGTTTAATAAATAAAGCAAAAGCTGTGCATGCAAGCAAAGCAAAATAAGGAATTCCCATTGGCAGGCAGGGCTTTATCACACATAATGGTTACTTGGGAAGACAAACAGCATCACTCCAAACATCCCCCCTTCCTCCTTCTTCCCCCAGCTTTTATTGCTAAGCACGGCAACATATGGTATGGAATATCCCTTTGGTCAGTTGGGGTCAGCTGTCCCAGCTGTGTCCCCTCCCAGCCTCTTACCTACTTGGCATGGCAGTCTGAAAAACAGAGAAGGCCTTGACACTGTGCAAGCACTGCTCAGCAATAGCTAAAACATCCCTGTGCTATCAACACTGTTGTTCATAAATCCAAAACACAAGCTGCAATGAAGAAAATTAACTCCATCCCAGCTAGAACTAGTGCAGGGAGATAAAAATAAATACATTTTTTAAATCCCTCCTTAGGAAATCGAGGCTTTGTTAGTTCTCTTGCTCTTAAAAACAGCATGATTCCTCTGCAAAGTAGTCATTATAACAGGTAAGCTGCAGGGAGAATCACCTCTATACAGTATACTTCAACTGATAATGATAGGGGAAGTGAGGAATTTTAGAGTTTAGGTTGATTTGATAGGCTTTTGTCCAACAGCTTCAAAAGACAGAATTTTTCCCATTAAAAAACCATTTTGACTATTTAGAGGGGGCTAGTTTGTTAATTATTTCTTCCTCTCCAGGTTTGATCATTCTCCTTGTGACCCAACAGTTACATTACATGGACCCCCAAATAATGCTGTTGCCTGTGTGATATGCTGCAAAAGATTTTCAACCTCTCAGCAGTACAGTGATCATCTTTTATCTAAGGCAAGATCATAAGGATAAGTAACTCACCTGACTGAATGTAGTAGAGGGTTTTCATGACATATAATTATGCACTGAGGTTTTTTTTCTGGTGTATCCGGACAGTACTCCCATTACATCTGACCATTAGGTTGTATTTTCCAGCATACTTTCAACAGGACTGTAATTCTGTCTTGAACCTCTTGTTCTTCTATTGGTGCTGTCAAAAGGTATTCCCTTTTTTTGCATCTGCAAAACTATGAAAGATAAAGACAAGAAGTTAGGGTGAAATAAGTGATGGTAAAGAGAAGCAGCGGAAAGGAGATGGGGAAAAAGAGGCAACAGAATGAGATAAGAAACTTGGGTGATTCAGATGCAACTGTTTCTTCTGTTTTCAGTCTCTGATAGATGTATTTGCTGCTACTCACTAGTTAACTTACAGAAGGGAAAAGGGTAATCTAGCATTTGAGTTTTGATTTGAATATAAGCTAATAGTATTTGCTTTTTTTGTTGTTGTTCCTCCCTACCTCCACTCTTTTATCTTGTTTTTTTTTTTTTTTTTTGATAATGCTCTCTCTTTCCCTTTTTTTCATAACTTACCTCAGTTCAATGACAGATGCGCAGGTGTTATCTTCTGGGTGCATGGTTTTATTTAAACAGTCTGATGTTGAATTGGATAATGGATAGCATTTTCAAAGTTTCGTGTTTTAATAACAAATATTGTTATGTACCCACCTAGTCTCCAGAAGCTGTGTTAAATTCGGGAGAAGTTTTAGATACTCTGAAAATCGGACTACTTTTGGCTGGTAGGAGTAACTCCTGATGCATAGTCATACCTGACAAGCTTGAAAGATTGCATCATAGTTTGTCCCTGATCTTTCTCCTTTGCTTCCAAGTTGTGTCTGTGGCGTGTCCAGGGGCTCTAGCAGGAGTTAAAGACAAGTTTGGGGAAAGGGAATAGCTCTTGCAGCAGGCAAGATGATGTGTGGAAGAATGGGGAGATAATCCTAAACAAAGCTATGGAAGAAAGCATAAGCATATCATGAAGATTCTTTGAGTGACATAAGAAAGGAGTAAGCAAAAATGTCAGGAGCAAATCTGAAGGATTTTTGCCCTGAAGGCAGAGATCTGAAGTTGATGTAGAAGGCAAAGTGGGGTGGAAGGAGTTGACTTCAGTAAAAGTCACGGACCTGTCAGGCTGCTCTGAGAAACAGAAGCATTTTGAGAAGCTGAAGGTTAGCAAGATTAGGGAAGAACCAACATTAGGAAAAACAGCTGCTTTAGTGACAGCGGGAGCTTTTTCTGAGAGTCTGGGTAAACGGACTAGCTAAGAATTGATGGAGCCCATAGTTCCTGGGGAAAGTGGTTGCTCCCAGTGGTGCAGGAAGGGAATGGAAAAGTTGCCAGCGTAGTAAGGATGAGTAGCTAAGTTTGACAGTGGCAGTTTGGCCAGTCCCTTGTGTCTGATGAGCTGAAGTGCATATGGGTAGGCTGTAGATAAACATAGATGTGGTAGTTGAATACCTAAAAGTGAAAATATTACCACAGAAGGGAGTGAGGAATGGAAGGACATGAGGAGAAGTGGGACTGGTTCTTGAGTTAATATTTTTCCTAACTAGGTAATATTGTCTTCCAGCTAAATGAAAATGACGGACATAAAAAAGACCTTCCTCCACAGCATATTCAGTGTTTTGCATGCCCAAACTGCTTCCTTCTTTTCACCAAAAGAGATGAATGCTTGCAGCATATGTCAGGAAAGAACCACTTCCTCCAGGTTTCCAAATTGAGTGGTATGTTGCTGCTAAGTGTACTGCTTTTCATTCCTTCTGATAATTGATCCTTATAATTAGAAATTATTTATATTATTCTGCTGTGTAAAAAAGCTTAAGGTTTTTAAGTTTGTTTTTAATGAATTCTTATTTTTCTTTTAAGGTCTTAAATGTAATATAGTTCTGTAAGAGGAGATGCTTTGAAATTCATACTTTAGTGTAGAAATGATTCCTCCATCACAGTTGCTGTAACGAGAAGCAGACTTTCTTTTATCTCTGTGCTGTCAGGTCTCTCATTTAAGCTTCCCATCCTCCAGTGACTCTGTGCAACTACTATCCTAAATAAGTTTGCATTTAGCGTGTTGATGGGAACTCAGACCAAAACATAAATTTCTTTTTCAATTCCAGTCAGACTGGCTGTGATGTTCCTTCCCCTTACTGTACTGTCTGAAGTCTGCTGGAGGCTATTTTTCTTGTCAGTGTCCGTGGCATTCCTGATGGAAAAGACCTATGAAAGTTTCTTTGCTATATAATGGCAAATTTAGCCTGCTTAGCTGGAACAGTGCTGCTGGTCTGATGCCTTGCACTGGCTGCATTGCTACCAAAGGCTAAAATACTGGTTATGTTGTGAGCTGGTAACATCCTGAACCATACTTACTAGATTCCACAGAAGATATCTGTCTTTTATGGTCTTGAAAACAGGGTTAATGACCATCATAGCTCTACTGACTTTTTAGCTTTGATATAAGCAATAGGCGTTAAAGCATTTATTTTAACGTTACGTAAACGGCTGAGAGAGATGAGATATAGATGGAGTTGACTTCTTATTCAAGAAGCTGCCATATTTTAGATAGTGTAGCTTTCAGAATAAGCCTACATGGCCAAAAGGATTGGTATAGTTATTTCTTATCTTCATAACTATATCATCTACTTCTGCCCTCCCCCAGAGTGGCTGCAGAAGGTGTACAATAAAGACAGGCTTAGAAGGAATCTTCCTGAAGGTCGAGTCAGTACTGCCATCTTCATGGAAGTGACAATCAGCTGCACAGTTCTGAGTTCTCTCATGTATTGTAAATCTGATGTACTTTTATTCTGAATAGGTTATTAATTCTGAATGTACTGACTGTAGATGTCTTTAAAATCAGGCCATAGGTTTTAAAAAAGATTAGTGGTTTTGAAAAGATTAAAAGTGTGTTCTTTTTTAGAGATGGATAGCGCTTAGCTTAGAACAAAAAAAGGAAGTGCTCCATTTTTTCCTTTACATTGGTAGGTCTTCATGATTAATATTACTGGCATGGTCTGTAAGATCTGGCAGTGAAGCTAGTTGAAAGGCATAACCTCACATTAGTAAGATTTGATGATCAGCAGGCAGTAAACAGAAAATTCAAAGAGAATTTGCCTCCTAAGGTGCAGAACACTAACAGCAATATATAGTTCATAAGCCATTTCCCATTCTCTTTTCAATAGAAAATTTTTTATTCTGCTGGTACCTAGGGTTAGACATGGAATATGTACTCAGAACAACAGAAAGTCCTGCACCTAAACATTTATGGAGAATAAATATTGAGGATGGGAAGCAGAGAGAGATGGTCGGAGTATGTGGGAACTTGTTAAATGAATTGCATACTTTTTTCTTTTTTAAACACACTGTGGCTTTAAACAAAAGTGTATGTAATGCAGTAGGAGTAGACAGGCGGTGACAGATCGAGGGGAAGAAGGTCAATAAGAACCTTCCTAAGAGAGGTATATGACCTGATCTTAGAGAAGGAGGAAAATGGAAGTAGAGTCAGTTACCGAGTATGAAAAAGCAAGATGCAAACAGGTTCAGATATGAGATTGTTACAGAAGTTGAAAAAATTAATGCAGTTTTACTTAAAGCTTCCATTGCACAATTACTGTGACTAATCTGACACATGGTAGCGTGTTTTCTGAACCCTGTGACAAACAAGTACAATTGTAACTATGTCATCTGAGAGCTGAAATACTATGAAAGAACTCTTTAACGTGTGGTTGCACTTTCTGGCATTCCATATTATAGATGAAATGAAGGCTGGCCTTCCTCTACCTTTCCCATCCTATGCAAAGAACCTTCTGATATCTCTGTGCAAAGAGGTCCCCTTCCAAGTGAAGTGTATATCCTGTTACCAGATACTACGCTCGCATATGGAATTAACGGCTCATTTCAGGTTTGTGAGAGACAGCGGTCTTTACAATGTGAACATCCATAGATGGATAACAGATAGGCAGACGTGTTCTTAGTGGTGCTAGTGGATTTCAGGGCATCTAGGACCGTCTGGATGTTGACTTTCTGGGTAAACTACCAAAAAACTGCCCCCTTTCCATGTCTTTCACCCTGCCTTACCCCACACAATCCACTGTAGAATGCTGATCCATATCTGTATCTTTTGTGAGTTACTTTCTGTAACAGAACAACAGGAACTTGATCTCTGTTCCACTATGTCCAAGTTGGCAGCATTTGATTTCTAAGGTGTCCCGAGTAACAACATAAGCACCAATCTAAATACTAGTTTTAGAAATTAGCACCTAATTCTCTTTAAAGTGCAGAGACTAGGTAGGTATTGCATGGTTTTGTTGGCAAGCTACTAGGCAAGTTAAAGTATACAGAGGATGCTATTTCCATGCACTAATTGCTGCAGCTACTACATAATATTTTAAAGTACATCTGAAAGTTTAAAAATGTTTCAGGTTATGATATAACCTCTTTATTTTTTTTTAATCCATTCTAGAACACGTTGTCGTAATTCTGGGCCTGTGGCACTATCAAAGAAAAGCATCTCCCAAGTTGCAGAGATATTTAAAACAAAAGGTTACTGTGAGAACTGTGATAAATTGTTTGCTGATAAGAATCAGATCACCCAGCATAAGCAAACCACTCAACATAACATTAAAGTTCTTACTACAATGGAAGAGTCCATCTTGATGTTCTGTCATATCAATGGAAAAAAGAAAAATCAGTCTCATTTGTGCCATACTGTGGATCGGTCAAGACCACTGCTTAAAAGACACTTGACTTCAAATGAGTCTACCAGTGAAAGGGAGTCTACTCTTTCAAAACGGAAGAGCGATTTAAAAGATAAAAATGGAGATCATGTGGCAAATCAAAGTCAAGGTAGTGCTTGCAAAGTAAAAGCCTGGTTTTGTGAATGCCTTCAAAAGTTTTTTACAGAAGAGTCAGTAGAAAAGCACATCTTATCAGCAAATAGGATCTGTCACAAGTGTGCTGTGTGTGGAAAGCTTGCTGAAAATTCAAGCATTATCCGCCTGCATATGAGTCGATTCCATGGAGGAGCACACTTGACTAATTTTCTTTTCTGGTGCAGAGCATGCTCTGTAGATCTTCTCAGAGAAGAGGATATTATGGGACATGTGACTGAATTTCATGGTGGACATAGTTACTATTATGAACAAGAAGCTCTAGAAGATGAACCTATGCCATCAGCTTCTGATGCAGCGTGCATTTCTGCGGCTGAAAGGAAAGACTGCAATCCTAGTCCTATGGAACTCTCCCCTGAAAAAAGCCCTATTCTGGGAAAATGGCAGTGCCACATTTGTGAGGAGATGTTTGAATCTGAGGAAAGCGTTAAACAACATTGCATGTCGTTAGAAAGCCATGCATTTCACAGATATTGCTGTGGCTTATGCAGAAATCACTTTCGGAAATTAGGAACGCTACAGCGACACTTCCAAGAGCATCATAACCAGGAGATACAGACTAAATACTTCTGTGGCCTTTGTGGTAATCTCTTCTTTGACACAGAAGAAGAATTTCTAATCCATTATAAGGAGATTCATAGCATAGACTATGCATTTGTGCCTGAGCAGATGGAAGTATCAATAAAAAAAGAGGAGGACTTCCTCCCAGTAGAAAAGGGAGACTGTTTAACCTGTGGTTGCCGAACAACTTATGTTTCCAGAATAAACAGGAGGAACGATTATGTGAATTGTCAGAAAGCCATGCTGCAAAAAGGAAACTTATGGTTTCGATGCTGCTTCTGTTCTGCAACTGCACAGAATTTTGCTGACTTGAACAGTCATCTCAACAGTCACACGTCAGTGAAATGTAAGGAAGAGATGTATGTTGTTAGATGTGCTGCGTGCAACAAAAACTTCAACGATCTTCAGAGCGCACATCAGCACTATCACACGAAACACTGCTTCTTGCAGAAGCCTGATCTATCAAGTCTTGCATCAGAATCGGAAAATACAGTATTCAAGTTCACAGCAAGTGGGGCTTGCGTGGACAGAAAAACTCAGAAGGTAAAATTTCAAGCATCTCCATCTAAGACTCAGGAAAGACCACAGTCGTCTCCTCTGCAGGGACCAATACAGGGAAAGAAAGAAAAAAAAGAGAACTCAACACACTCTGAAGAACCTGGTGAAGGTTTGTAGATTTTTTTTTTTTAACATTAGAAAAAGTGTTGTCTTTAACACACTCTGTTTAATGTCAGTACAGTATGTAGCTTACCACTTGCCTACATCCAGTCTAGAAATCAGCTCGGAATTTAAAATCCGTTATTTCTCAAAACTGCATTTTGAATTCTCGGTATTTGAGTTTCCAGAACTCGGACTCAACAACTTATTACTGTGTGCCCTATGCATGCAGTCTTTAAATAATCAAGAAGTAGGCAGATGTGAGAACCCTGGGACTGAAACATTTAATTTTCAAATTAGTTGGGAGAATAATTTGGTGTTAAAAGGAAGAGGACAGTCAAGTACCCCAAATACATTACTCCTAGAAATGTAAAAGTGGTGTATAATACCCACACATTCAAGGGAAACTTGTCTTCTTTGTATGTATATTTATGAGCCTGGTAGTGCTTTCTGCGTGGGCAGTCCTATTATAACACCATCTTCTCAGTTTCCTTAGCTTGCTAAAAAATAATTTCAGCTAAGAATTTATATTTTCAGTAGGTATTAGGTTTTTTTGCCTTGAGTGTGCAAATATTTTTTTGAAGTTCATGTTACTTCCAAGAATGACATCAAGAATGCTGAAGGTGTACCTTGTGTTCAAAAATTGGAAGTGTTTTTAATTACTCATGGTGTCATAATGCTTTTGATTAAAAGGTTGACATTTATGTTAGATATACAGCAAAAAGTATGTCTCTAAACATTTTAAGTGCTTTTATGCATGTAAGCAATTAAATGTCACAGAGACTTGCCATAGTAGGGGGTGCACAGTTGAATATTAAATAGATTATTAAAACGTCTCAGTGCAGGACAACAGCTTTCTGTGCCTACCACAAAACTATCCAGCTCTACACCATCATATATCTAGATTCTACTTTCTTTTGTCTCATTTGTGCATTACTAAATGCTACTTCAGTTGATTTAAAAAACAATGCAATCACCAAATAGGATCATGGTTTGTAACTTCTAGCTTATAGAACAGTTGAATAAATGAATTTTCAAAAGCATATCTTAAGTTGATATATGTTGGTTGACCAGAAAGTCAGGTGAACTTCAAATGTGTCCTTTTATCCCATTTAAGATGGTGAACTTCCTGATCTTGACTACCTGAGTACCATGACTCACATTGTGTTGGTGGATCTGGACAACTGGGGAGGCTTATTCACGCAGCTGCCGGCTAACCTGAATCAAGGGACATTTATCTGGGGCTTTCAAGGTAAAGAGTCGTTGAAGGAAATAGGAAGATAAGATTAACAAGTCTACACAGAGCAGAGATTTTTTGAATCTGAGAGAATGAAGAACAGGAACAAGCAGCCGCTAGGGGCTTTTAAGTCGCAGTGTCACTCACCATGTAATAGAATTGTTCTTGAACTTCCTCTAACTCAGTCTTAACCTCCTCTGCTTTTATTATTCCTTGTAGAATATTGTTCCAGAATCGCTGAACGATTTAGGAATCTTTCTGGCTTCCCTGCTGAATTTACTTAGGCTGTATCATACTAAGTGTTCATAATTGTCAGGACAGCCATAATACTCGGAGATTATTTTCTTTGTAACTCCCAAGTCCTTGTCATAATATCCTTTTTCTCTTTAGTTCCAAAAGGCATGATTTTACATTCTTGTGCTTGAATTCTGTTCTGTCTCTGGGTTGTTCCTTAAGGATGTCCCTGGTCATCCTGTGTCTCACATCTGGAAGATACCAGTAGTGGTAACAGGGTGATTGATGGAACTCACATTGTTATGGGATTGTAAGAAAACTTCGAGCAAAGTCTGCTAATAGCATCCTTTTAACTTGATACGTTTCCTTACCTGACTATTCTTGAACGAACTTGTTGCCACCTCATGCTTTCTCCACTGGTTTTCTCTGTATCTGCCTTTGTATTTATTTGGTACTTTGAATACTTCAGTAAAGTCTAGATAAAGGATAGTTTCAAAATACATATTGCCTGAAACATAGGCAACATCTTAACAGACTTGTAGGAATTGTCAGGCGTGTTTTACACTTAGTAAACACCATTGCACTACACTTCTTACTTAATGTTCTTGATTATCTCTTCCTTTAAAAGATAATCAAGAACATCCTGAAAGCTGAGAGTTTTCATGCTGCTGAGGTTGGACAGAAAGACCTGTTGTGCCTGAATCGCTTCCCCGCCCCCCCCGCCTTAGAAATAGGTATTCCAGTTAGCTGATGAAGGCACAGCAAGTACGTCTGTTAATGTGAAGTGTAAATTCTTCAAACAGTCAGCTGTGCTCCTGGACCTGTAGTCTGATGTCTGGTTGTTAGGACTTCTGGGGACAAATCCTCTGGTCTTCTCTGTAAAAGCTGGTTATGCTCCTGAGTTTTGTGTTCTGCTCGGGCATTACTTCTCTATCATTACCTGTATTGTCATTACCTAGCCTTTGGCCTCTCTGTACATCCACAGCATTCTTGTGCACGTGCACATATGTGCACAAAGCCACAGAAAATACTGATTTTGAGGGTTTACACATACCTAATCATCCTGGATTTCTATTTCATCCTTGCTGCCTGGCTGCTCCATTTATTTATATTTTCTTTTCTATATGGCTGAACAACCTATTGTTTGTTCTTACTATCTTTTGTGAGGCTTTGCCCAGTTTGACTTATAGTCAAATTTTACTTCACCTCTGCATTCCTTGACTTCTAAGGCCATTGTGATTGGGGGTTTGGTTGTGGTTTTTAATTGCTGAAGGTTTGTTGTTTATTTCTACAGTTATTCAATCCACTTGGCCTTGGACAAACTTTTTTCTTTTTCTACAGAGAAAAATAAAAAACTATTAGGAATCTGACTTGAAGAAATGTCAGGCCTGTTTTGACATCTAAACTCCAAAGTTTTTCTGTCTGTGTTTTATAAAGAATTATTTAGTAAAGAATAATTTTTCACAGTGATGTCAAACTTTCCCCACTTGAATTCAGACACTTGCTTTCAGTCATACTTTGTTACTCTACTTAATTTACTCAAAACTGGTTTGTCATTAATTGGCCCAAGCTTGTTTGTTATGACAGGGTCTTCTGTGCTGCTATTATTTTTTCCAAGGTTAAAATGCCCTGTTTTGATTCAGTAAGAAAAAATTGATTGAACCCAGAATGTCTGAACTGTATTAGGTCAGAGAAGAGACATTTCTGACAATATCTAAGAAAGACAAATAATCCATAGTACAGTCTTAGTGTTACTAATCTATTGTTAGAAACCTCTATTAATACAATAATCTTAGTCAAAGGTACCTTCGTGCTAGTTAAGACACTGTGCCCAGGGATGTTCCAAACCCAGGCACCTGCTGGCACAGCACAGCCCGTGTCAGTGCCACTCAATGCCTTGCTTCCCAAATGGGGTTGCTGTGTGCAGGCTGCCTTGTGGGAATGGCCCCTGGAGCACTTGAACTGAAAAACTTATGCCAAAGAGTTAGTGGTGATTAAAATGGGCCATGTTCATATCAGAGAACACTTTAGCAGTTTATTAGCGTCAACTATATTGTTACAGAGCCTGGGAACACTAAGGCTCCCAGGCACATCTGGATTTATTGTTGTAGGTGCCCTCTCATAATAATGGCTTACAGAGTTATTTGATGCATGCTATTCTAGTTTGTCTAGCCTGTGAAAATATAGCGACATCCCTGTGTCTTCTGATTTTTTTTTCTGCATTTCCCAAACAGCATTTTGGATTTTTTTTTTAATTATTTTTATATGATACTTTTGCATTATTTCTGTTATTCCTATTGCTAATACAGCCTTAGCTTTGCTTTGAGTTTCCTCCATTGTATTGCCCAGGCTCTGTATTGTTTCTCTTCTTATGTATTCAGTTGTCCTTCACCCGTTTGTGGTCTAGCTCTGCCAGAGTAAATACAGCTGTCCTGGTCAAATGTTTATGTTGTACGTTTTATGCAGCCAAAGGCCAGGGTTGGTGATTACAAGTCTTTCCCAGATAGCAGTGACCAAGGCTGTCACAACCAATACCATTTTTCTCACGGACAGATACCCCTAAATCGTTTCTGTGTAGCTGTTGCTAAATCTTTGAACTTTGAGATATTTTTTGATACCCTTTTATAGCCATTAGGCTGAAAAGGGGGAAAAAAAAAAAAACAACAAACAACAGGAGAAATCTACTGAAGATTGCTTCTACTTCTTTGTCAGACTAGGGGTGGGCAGCCTGTTTACTTGAGCCTTAGTTTCACATGTCCTCACATGAAGTGCCATCAATGATTGCTTTCACTTTCCATTCAAAATCCTTTCTTACACCCAGCCACTCTATCATCTGTCAGATAAAGCAACATTTTTTCCTTCCCATTGCAGATCCATCATTTCTTAGCAATGGGGAATGTCATGAAATCCTTATTCACTCCCTTCAACCTGTCCTTCCATTTGTTTGTCTTTTTATGTTGTCATAGTAACTGCCAGCTCCTCTGTTTTTCCCTGTTTTCTTGAGAGACTTGCTGCTCCTTTCCTTTCCCTTGCAACCTGTTTTAGCCTGGTATTCTTTTTATCTGTAGCAGGCCTGTTACTCAGCTTGTCTCTATTATCCAACTGTTTTCTCAGCCAGTAACTACATGTTTTAGGATACTGTTGAGAAAATTCCTGCACTTAATTTTTCCCCAATTGTAGCCTCATTTTGCTTATCCTTGACTGCATCAAAGTGTTTGTCAGAACTCTAGTATTTGTTTTGGCTGTTGCTCCAGTTCTTGGATCCTCTTTTTAAAGAGTTCTGACATGTGATGTGTCAGGCAGTTATAGAGTCTGTTGGAAGTAATCTTGGGCATTACATTAGCACAGGATTCCCTAAGAGAAGCATTTCTGTTGCTTGTACTATGTTCCCAGAGCTCCTCTGCTTCTGCACATTAACCATAGCTGTGCTTAAAACTGGAAAAAATACATCCTTGTGTCTAAATGCACATCATCTCTAGAAGATAAGTTTTTCAGGATTAGAAAAAAAATTCATACAAAATTGAGTAAGAGTCTTTGTGTAGGATCAGGCTAGCTACTCTTTCCTTTTTTGCTTTCTAACGCAAGAACAAGGGTTCGTTTAGGATTTTGGTTATATGTTTATTTCAGCTTTCACATTGGTCAAAATAAATTCTGTCTTTAAAGCCAGGTTTATCTTTGCTTTTGCCTTCTAATGTTCTTAATTCATGGTGGCATTTCTGTGTGTTTGGTTTTTGTGTTTGGTCTTTTCTTTTTTTCTAATTTTTAAATTTTTCTTCTTTGCTGTCTAGGAGGATACAGCAACTGGAAACCTCCAGTACAGTGCAAAATTTACAATTATCTTAAGAGGATTGGATGTTTCTTTCTTCATCCACGTTGCGGTACCAGAAGAGAAGCAGCAGACTTCGCTCTCTGTGTTCATGTAAGTTAGTGCACGCTTTCTTTATTGTTGTATTTCTGTACCCAGAGAAGAGTGGCAGATGATATCTGTTAAGTACTAATTTCAGATGAGATTCTTAAATTCTCTTCACGTGACTTCTGTGTCTGCTAAAAAGAATGATAAACCTGTCATTGAATTGAGTGGAGACAGCATGTTGAGAAGTGATTTACTTTTTTTTTCTCCTCTTTTCTTTTCTCTTCTCTTTCCGTAGGAATACAAAAGCTAGACCAAATAGGACATCAGTCTGTTGTGGAGCGGAAAGGGGCTGGTTAGGGAATGAAGAATAAAACCCCACAATTCTTACAGTTTCTGTTTCAGAGAGAAATCTAACTCCTGCCTCTCCCTTCAAGTAGCCCAAATCTAGACCCATCTTGAAGATGGAGTTGGATGGGTGCCTGTTGTGGTTTAACCCCAGCTGGCAACTGAGCACCACGCAGCTGCTCACTCACTCCCCCCTGGTGGGATGGGGAAGAGAATCAGAAGGGTAAAAGTGAGAAAACTTTAAAGACAGTTTAATAAGTAAAGCAAAAGCTGCGCACGCAAGCAAAGCAAAACAAGGAATTCATTCACTACTTCCCATCGGCAGGCAGGTGTTCAGCCATCTCCAGGAAAGCAGGGCTCCGTCATGCATAATGGTGACTTGGGAAGACAAATGCCATCACCCCAAATGTCTCCCCCTTCCTTCTTCTTCCCCCAGCCTTATATGCTGAGCATGACGTCATATGGTATGGAATACCCCATTGGCCAGCTGGGCCAGCCATCCCAGCCATGCTCCCCCCCAGCCCCCTGCGCACCTGGCAGGGCATGGGAAAATTAAAAGTCCTTGACTAGCATAAACATTACTTAGCAACAACTAAAACATCAGTGTGTTGTCAACATTATTCTCATACTACATCCAAAACACAGCACTATACCAGTTAATAGGAAGAAAATCAGCTCCATCCCAGCTGAAACCAGGACACTGCCAGTTTCAGAGACTCTGCTGGGCTGACAAAGAGCAGTGCCTCTGTTCAGTAGATCACGGGCTTTGGCTGGGTTGGGAGAGGTGCAGGTGAGGGACAGGAATCTGGGATGCCGTGGGGACTCATGTTGTTAATATAGTGCTTTACCAGTTAGATGAAACTACTTGAGAATCTACTTATATGATATAAGCATGTTTTGCAACAGTGTTTGTATGTTACATTACACTTCTTTATATTACACTTTTTTTATGATTCTTAAATTGCTCTGCACAGATGACTTGTTATGTGGAGATGGCTCTGAAATGCTGCTTTTTAGGAATTTGTTCCATACTCCATCTGTACTGTTCTGGTAGCCATTTCCTGTATCTATTGTCATATGTATAGAATAAATGCAGTGTCAAACTGGTGAAAAAATATGTTGCACAGTGGTATAACGTGCATCGGATCATAAAAGTGGAGGCAAGTTGCTGTAGAAGGCTTTCCTATGAAAACCTGTCTTGCAAAAAGCTAGCCAAACCCCACGGGATAAAAACATGATCTCAGTTCAGCACTTGTCATTTTTTTCTGTACAGGCTGGTCGTCTGGATGCACACCTGCCCAAGCAAATTCCTTTCACTGTACTTTCTGGAGACAAAAGCTTCCTGGAACTGGAAGCTCAATTTAAGATGACCCAGCGGTCAGCTCGCATCCTAAATCCTCACCACATTGAAGGAGACATGATATGTGCCTTGCTAAACAGCATTTCAGATACCACAAAAGGTAGAAAGTAAACATTAAACACAATCTTTCCAGTAAATCAATAGTTCTGTCCAATAAATGAATTGAATGTTTGTGCTGGTAAGACAAGCTGTTGCTTGATGCTTCTTGTATTGTACTGGTATTTCAATGAAATACAGATCAGAAAATCAATTTGCTTGGGGCAAGCTTTGAAACCAGACTTAATTAAGCATTTTTATTCAACATAACAAACTCTGTCCTCCCTGTATTCTTTATTATAGCAGGAGACAAACTGTTGTTTCTGAAAACTCCTTCCTAGTTAAAGAGAAGTTGGTTAGAGCACACTCGTGTGCATATTTATCAATTTGTACTCAAATCTGCTTTGCTTGATTTGTTCTGGGTCTGAAACAAATGTGACCCTGCTAAAGCATCATTATTTCCCAAAATATCTCTGTCTATATTAACTCCAATTGTCCTCCTGGCTACTTCCAGTCACTTGGTAAGTGTCTTCACTGCCACATGGCTCACACATCTGTTTGGAGGGAAAGTGAAAGCTTTTAAGTTCTGTAGAATGTCATATTCTAATTAATGGCATGCTAAAATGATCACACTGTTTTTTATATAGGATAATCAAAGACGTTTGAGTCAGTTCATTTTCATGCAAAGCATACCGGAGCTGAGATGAGTTTTAATACTTCTCAGTATTTTAAAATATCTTGAAGTAAAGTTTTCCTGCAAGACCTGACATTTCTCTGTAGACACATTATTGCTTTTTCTGGCTTCTTGTTGTAGTTTTGGGGGCTTGTAAATTGAGTGCATGTTAAAGAAAGTTGTTTCTGAATTAGCCCTAAACTGTTTTCAGAAGAATACACTGCTAATCTTGATGCAGGTGTATGAGAGCTATCACATGGTGCTGCTGTTCTACCAGGAAGATTGGAGTGCTAGCACTGAATGGTGAATTGGCATCAATCGATTAAAGGGAAAAAGAAAGATAGGGTAATTAAATGTTTCCTGAAAAAAATTATCTGCAGTGAGCTGGAATTGATTTATGTGCTTCTGATAGAGAAAAGGTGCTTACAGAGTTTTCTGGCAACCCCAGGCATTTGCTGGTCTAGATTTTTTCAGCATTTGCTGGAGATGTGATTCCCAGCCAGAAGCAGCCATACCAGTAAAATTTCTTGGCGTAGTTAATTACAGAACTGTCATTTTCACTAGTGTAGTTCATTTTGCTCAAGGGGGAAGATGACTTTTCTCCACAGTTATCCATAAAGCCACACACTGAATCATTGCATTCCCACTACGAATGTTTTCTTTGTAGAATGTATTGAAATTCCTGGATTGATAGATTTCTTCAAATGTAATTATAGCTATAACTATAGATTAATGTGGGAGGCTGTTTTTGCTTCAGGAGCTTTGCATATTTTTGGGAGGAAGAGTTGGGAGAGAGCTGTAACTTGCAAGCAGTCAATTTAACTGTAAGTCAATTTAGCTGTAGGGGCTTCCTTTCTTGTACAGTTTGTTGCATGACTTAACAATACAAGATGGTGGGGAGAGGGGAATAATTGTTTTGCTACGTAAGGGTACTCTAGCTCCCTGCCTGGGTAGTTTTGCTAGTATAGCTTTATTCACTGGCTGGGGTATACTGGCTCAGAGATGATGACTTTGATCTAACCATTTTCTGTGTATACATTATATTCTAGTATTTTTTTTTTATATTGGTCTTGCTTTCAGAAGTTTCCTAATCTAACCCTTCTTTCAATGTCCTCTACTACGTTAATATTTAATTTACTCTTACGGTGAGGGGCACTACTGAGAGGCCCCAAACCTTAACTTGCTGGCTGGCTGCTTGTCATGCATTCCACTTAAGTTATGCCTGTGGTTGTTACAAAAAAAAAAAACAACAAAACAAACAAAAAAAAAACCAAACCAAACCAAAACAAAACAAAACAAAACCAAACCAAAACCAAACCAAAAAAAAAACCCACCAAAACCCAACCAAACAAAAAAAACCCTTTGAGCAGGAAAGTGATGAATCACGCATGAGTCCTTTGGCTGTCTGCGTTCCCTGGCAAACTTGTAAGGAACAGAATTGTCTTGAGCCATCCTTGGTCCCTTTCTCCAGTCAGTGTCGGGGCAGGGGGGAGGATGGGTGGACAGATGACCCAGAATAGTGAGAACTGCCTTTGCTCTTGTATTAAAACAGGACACTAGAAAATTCGGTTTTGATAATAGGCCTATGTTCACTGTGTAGTGGAGTGATGTCTATAAAGTTTTTTTTAAAAAGATAAAGCCACTGCAGCATACACACTTCTCTGTGTGGCTCAGCAGCATCAGCAAGCATTTGCAAGTCGTAGTGTGGCAAAACCAGTATCAGAGGGCTGACATTGAAAGTCGTGCCATGTATCATAGGCTGGTATAACCTGTTGTCCTGTTACAGAAATGCAGCTGAATATAAGGAAATATAAACAAGAATTGATTGCTTTGAGACTTTTTCAAGCCTATGGCTATTATTCTGGAGGGAGAAATAAGTGAGAAATAGTTACCACAGAGAATTGTGTTGAAAAATGTAAGGCAGTTGCTGATACTGGATAAGCTTCAGAATGAAAAAGCTATTTCCCTGAATCACCTTCACAGAGCTATTGTTAGCTTGTGAGCAGCTGGATTGTGTTTGGATTGTGGCAATCTCTGACAGTTGCACCTTGTGAACCATTTTACCATGTCAGCAGAATTGCTGTGAGAACTGTGGTATGTGCATTAATTTTAAAATAAATAAATAAAAATAAAAGTTCCTGAATATGTTGCAATAGGATATCAACTGTATGTTACTTTAGGAGACCATTGGCTGTAGTGGATGAATGTATTTCCTTTGAGGTATGAAAAGAGTAGGCAAGACATTTATTATTTGCTCTCTTCTGCTGCTCAACCTGAGTTCATAAATACAGAATTTTTTTTTTCTTTTATGCTGAAGGCACAACACCTGATGGGAGATTCATGCATGTTAACTGAGTGGTTTGAAAAGGGTAGAAGAGAAGAGTTTTCAATGTCTCCTTTTGTAATTACTTTGCAAAGAGAAGTTTGTAGCATGCAGAAAAACACTATCATTCCCTTGTCGATGTCTTGACACTTGATATCTAGTCATGACAGTACTGCTACAGCTTATACTTTTAATGAGTGCTGGACAATGTTGAGGGCAAAGCTGATGGTAGGTTAGGGGTCATCATACCCATCCTGACATTGACAGGAATGCCACAACTTTTTGGTTGACATAAGTGACTTTTGTGTATGTTAACGGCTTTAGCTTAACTGTGTTTCTCACAGTCATATTCAAATGAGATCCTTTATTGACTGAGTTTTTAAGTAAAACAGACTTTTTTAATAATAAGAGGACCAAATTTTTTGGAGTATTTCTTCTGCTTTCTTTTAAAGAGCCAGGCTGTCTCATGAGACTGTCAAAATAAATGGTGTAGTGATGTACTATGTACAATGATGTACTACAACAAATAGCCACTGCACCTCTTTCACTGACCCATAAGGTTCTTTTCCACTGTGCTCAAGTGAAGTTGTCAGCCTGCATCTTCAGTCTGCTACTATTGCCTGAAATGTTTAAATACTACTGAATGCAGCTTCCTTGAGAACTTGTATTTGGAAGAGCAGGATTTCAGTTCATTTTGACGAATGCTGCTAAGCTTCCTAGCTCCCACTATCCCTTTGGTTTACATACAGCCAACAAAAGAATTTAAGAGGAGTTAAAATTGATTTACAGAAGACATTGAGAATAATTGCTTGCCTTTTCAGTAGTCTAATTTTTGTGGGTGTTGAGGTCCAATATGAATACCACGTCTGACCCCAGTCCCTGCTTTTCCAAACCTTCAGTTAACACAGACTGCAAACGACTAAAGACAGGTCACAGCCTCCAGCCCCCAAAGAGACTGTCCAAAGAGACTGAATGTGAAGGGCATGAGCATCTGCAGTGTGATGCACCATGAACGAATGATAGTTACTCTAGTAAGAATCTATTCCTTTATTTACACTGTTATTACAGTGGCCACAGCCTATTGCAGCAGGGAGTGATAAGAAAGTCACCCTTGAGTTGTAACCTTGTGTTTAGCTACAACAGGAAGTTATTATTGGCTTTGGTATGTCAGTAGCATCTCTTGTGTGCATCTTTGAATATATGCATATGCCCTAGGGAGAAAGCAGTGTGTTAAGACCTAAGATAATGAGTCTGAACAAGAATTGTAGCCAAGTGGATGAACTGGGAAAACCTCACCACTCAGATCATAGAAAAAAATCCTCAAGGTTTAGTTTAATCTGGTTGTGAATTTTATAGAACGTGTCTAAGATGAAGGTTAAATGGAACTCTGAGTGACCATCATGGTATTGGCCACGGTTTCCAAAAAAGGCAATTGGAGGAGGGTGGGGCATTGAGAGCTTTATTTTTAGTCATGCTACACTTGAATGAACAGATGAATGAGCATCTGTAGGGAAAGATACATAGAGTGAAGCTTTAGTTTGCATGGAGGAAGAGAGGTTTTGTGTATTTGTGAACCCTCAGCAGGGAGTAACTGTACTTGCATCTACAGATGATGTTACCTTAATGAAGAAATGGAGATTTGAGCAGTAAGTATTGGGGGGGAGTATGTGGGGAAGATCCTCCAGGGACATATTGAAGAAGGAATATAGCAAAGGATTCTGGAAGCCAAGGAACAATATTTTAAGGCAGCATGATCACACATACTGAACGTGATTGCTAACGAAGGTAAGGATGGGGTACTGATGTTACATTTTTGGCTAAGTAGTTACTAGGATCCTGAATGAGGTAACTTTAATGGTATCCTTAAGGTAAGGTAGCACTAAAACTTCAGACATCAACTGTAAAAGGAAAAGAGTCAGTGGCTGGAGAGACAGTGTGTTAAGTGTGATATTAATCTCACTGTATATTGGGATGAGAAGGAGGCAGATGAGATTGGGAGTTACTGAAAAGACTAAGAGAAGGAGCATTGTAGGAGAGAGAAGTGGAGGTAAGGTGTGAGACTGCACAATGTGTGAAGTAGTCATGAGGTGTGTTAAGAAGTTGAGTGGCAAGGGAGGAGGACTAAGGCTGGGGGAGGGAAATCGAGTCTCTGGTGAGATATCCCGGTAAACCTGATGGAAATTATTAAGGGGATGGTGGTAACTAGGGAGGTTGCAAGAGAAGAGGATCAGATATACGGGGGGAATTATGCTGAGCCATGTGGGCAGCTAAACCAAATTCAAGCTGTGGCACTTTGATGTCAGGACAGTGGGTGGCGCTTGCATTCTGTGAAAGTTTACCAGTCTTCCCAGAATAGGTTTCTGCGAGAGACTCATGAAATGTCAAAAAATCACTAGATTTGATCCCATTTATAGGATTAATCTTCCTGATCTGAGCTCTACATTAATTCAGAATTTGCTTTCCTGTTTTTTTTTTTTTTGTTCTTCTAGCAGGAATTTGGCAATACGTGAGGACAATAGTGAGCAGTAGGATTTCTTTGAGAGAATAGCTATGGCCAGAGTTTCTTAGCTGTTGATTAGTTAACAAAATGTACTAGAGAAGAGGCCGTATCTTAAAATCTCTTGGCTGAGAAACTGAGCAATTGCTTTTCCTTCCCAGAGGAGTTGGGAACTACACAATGTGCTAAGCATTTTAACAAGAGAGACAGGACATGCCTGATTTCTCCAAAGTAAACATTCTAATTTACTCTTCATCATCAGAAGATGCCAGCAGTACCAGGAGTATATGCTGATGAAATGTGGGCTGGATGAGCAAACTGTGAGGTGGATTGAAAACTGGCTGAATGGCCAGATCTGGAACATGGTGATCACTGGCATGAAGTCCAGTTGGAGTCCGGTAACCACCTGTGTACCCCAGGAGTCAATACTGGGTCTGGTCCTGTAATGTCTTTGTTAATGACCTAGATGGTGGGGCAGAGTGTACTCTGAGCAGGTTTGCTGATGACACAAAACTGGGAGTGGCAGCTGATATCCCAGAGGGTTGTGCTGCCATCCAGAGGAACGTTGACAGGGGAGAAATGGGCTGACAGGAGCCTCATGAAGTTCAACAAGGAGAAGTGCAAAGCCCTGCACCTGGGGAGGAATAACCCCAGGCACCAATATCTGCTGACCAGGGTTCAAGCAGCTGGAAAACAGCTTTGCAGAAAAGGACCCAGGCGTCCTGGTGGACACCGCATTGACCACGAGCCAGCAATGTGCTCTCATGGGATGCATTAGGAGGACTGTTGTCAGCAGGTTGAGGGAGGTGGTCTCTTCTCTCTACTCAGCACTAGTAAGACCATAATTGTCAAGATCTGAGCTCCCCAGTACAGTATCTTTTTGGTAATATTCAAAAGCCATCTGGACATAGTTCTGGGCGGCTGGCTCTAGGTGATCCTGCTTGAGCAGGGGGGCTGGACAAGATGACCTCCAGAGGCCCCTTCCAACCTCAGCCATTCTGTGATATTTGCACCGAGTATATTCTTAACTGGAATCCAAGATCTTCTTGAGAGCAGTGTTCAGTCACACTATGAGCAACATTAGATCAAGCACAATGACCTGTCCCATGTGGAGAAGCAGCCTGGTGTCTTCTGACTTGAAAATGCATCTGTTCAATCAGTTGGCCTTTCCTTCTCTTTGATTGACAAGTGATGAGTTCCACACTAACAGTTCTTACTGTCTAGCCCTTAAAGGAAGCTGAATTCCTGCTCCCTACTCCCTCATTTGTTGGAGCAAGATTTTTGCCTGCAGATAGCTTTTCTTCTGACTGCTTACAGTCTTACTCCTGATTCCCATAGAACCATATCAGAACATCTTAAAATTGTCATCTTTACTGCTTTTGTGCCTTTAGTCTTTGCTCTGTGTAGGTTTGGGGAGGATGGGGGCAGAGGGGAACACTGAGGACAAGCATAACCATGTTTTTGGTTTTGGATAAGGGAAGTCTCAGTATAATTTGAGATACTGACAAGCCTTTGTGTGAAAAGCTCCTAAATAAGATTTGGATCTTTGTTAGCCTCTTAATAGGTTAACTTCCACCAACTCAAAGATTTCAGAGAATCTAGCAACTGCCTTCATGGGAAGTTGAATGTGCATTCATACAGTTAAGTAGAGGGGAGAGAAGTCTTGCAAATAATGACCAGTGAAGGCAGAGTGTAGTTCATAAGACTTTTAACATGCTTCATAACCACATTTGACCCCAAGCTGATTTTTTTTCCCCCCTCAAACTAACAGAAAATCATCAGTACTAATTGTTTTCAAGTTTCGTAGTTTCTGGCAGTGGAATGGTGTTGTCTTCAGTTATGCTTTAAGCAAACCTGTTCTCTGTGATAACTATCAAGTAGTATTTAGTTATTGCATATCAGGTGCAGTGATAAATCATGGGGCAGGCAGCTTGTTTTAAAAATGTTTAAATGTTTTGCATGCCAGTTTGCATATACCTCTGTTCCAATATGACTGTGTACCCTATGTTATTATAGTGGTATAATTAAGGTGGTGTGACTAGCAAAACATTTCGGCAAGATGAGGCCTGCATTAATACATAAGATGAGTCCTAAACTTTCTTAATGGACTAAAATGATAATTCTATCTACTAATTCTGTTTTAGCATTCATAACTGTCCTAATTGACGCAGTAAAGTCAACTTAGCTGCTGATCTGCTGTATTCTGAAAAGTGAGTGTCAAGTTAGCCTGTTGCCTGGGTCAGGGAAGCCAGGAGTACGCAGGAAAGTGCTGTCCTCTAACAGCGTGTCAGTGGGTTGCCATCATGGCTTCTTCTGTGGTGACTGCTAACTGACTCTATAACCAGTTCCAGGAGAGTTGATTTCTTTAGATGATATCTGAAAGAAACTTCTGGATTTCTGACTACTCCTATCCTCTGCTGTTTAACAATCTATGCAAGATCCCAATCAGAAGAATATTGCCTTGCCCATTTGTCAGCATCTTTTGTCAAGTTGCTTAAAAACCCCACAAACCTTCAGGAAAGTGCTTTTAATGCATTTTTATTTGAAATGGTAGCAAACTAGAGACCCTCTTGTACTATGTCTTACTGCTCACAAGAACTCAATTCTTCCGTTATACTTGTATGTTGTGGTTTAACCAAGCAGGCAGACAAACACCACACAGCCACTCACTCATTCCCCCTGTCCTCACCCCCAGTGGGACAGGGGAGAGAAGCGGGGGGTGGGGGGGAAGTAAAAGTCGTGGATTGAGATAAAGACTGTTTAATAGAACAGAAAAAGAAGGGAAAATAATAATGATAATGATGATGAAGATGATGATAGAATATACAGAATAAGTGATGCACAATGCAGTTGCTCACCACCCACCGAGCAGTGCCCAGCCAGTCCCTGAGCAGCGATTGCTGCTTCCGAGACAACTTCCCTTAGTTTATGTACTGAGCATGATGTCATATGGTATGGGATATCCCTTTGGCCAGTTGGGTCAGCGTTCTGGTTATGCTCCTTCCCAGCTTCTTGTGCACCTGGCAAAGCATGGGATGCTGAAAGTCCTTGACTAGTGTAAATGCTACTTAGCAACAACTAAAAGGTCAGTGTGTTATCAACATTATTCTCATACTAAATCCAAACACAGCACTATACAAGTTACTAGGAAGAAAATGAACTCTATCCCAGCTGAAACCAGGACATTATGCCAGGAAATTAGTTAGGGAGTGATTTGTTTCAACTATTAGACCTCTAACAGGTACAAAACTTTTTAGAGCAGTCTGAGATGTCTTCCAGGCTGGAAGATTAAAAGAATGTTTAATAAGGCAGAAGCCACTTGTGCAAAGCCTTTTCTTTGCACTTTTTCCTCCCTTTCATAAGTGATTGTAATGACATTTTTTTTTTGGTTGTGTGGATTTTTCTTTCTTTTGCTTTTTTTGCTTTGGAAGATGATGTAAAAAATAGTATCTCTTCTGCCCAAAGATAGTATGCAGCTCCTGAAAGGATTCACAGTCAGTCTGCCAAGTGACTGGAGAAAAACCATTTTAATTGCAGTGTATATCCAGCTATTTCTGGCACCTTTGTGGGTTCCTGATCTCTGTTTGATACCAGCCGTTGGAGTTTGTATTCCTGGAATTGGGGAAGTCAGCAACATTTCTGTTCAAACATGGTATATGTGTCAGAGGTTTGAAAACAAATTTTAGAAAGTGTACCTGTCACTTTGTGTACCTAACTTGGGTCATTTAAAATGCGAGAAGTCACACAGTCAGTAAATTAGATGTCCATATTGGAATGTTCTTTGCCGGTAAATGTAATCAGAAGTACATTGGTGTACTAATAAATGTGATGAATTTAAGGGAAGTGCTTCTGTTGATATAACTGTAGGAGACCTAGTTGATTGTGAGTACTGTAAGACCTCATTACAGAGACCATCTCCCAGAATAGTAATAGCCTGTAGCAGGAGAATGAATACATAATGTGACTCGACTTCTTTATTTTTTAAACTGTACTTTACCAAGACTCTGTTTAAAACAGAAGAACAAAGAACACCTTAGGTACACCAATCCCTACCAGACACTTCAAAATAGAGCTGTCATTCTGGAGCTGGAAACCAGCTTCATGAAGAGCGTTATTTAGAAAAGGAAAAGTGGTGCAGTTCTGGCTGGGTTTGGCTATGATGAGTTAGCAGACTAAACTAAGTGTATCGACTTTTTTCTTCTGTGAGACTTGAACACCACCTGCTGAATTGTACTGCTCAGTTGAGTTACAGCACTCCATTGTTCAAATGGAGTATTTAGGCAACAAAATACAGCTAAGATCATGTGTAGGCAGAGACATACTATAGTACTTCTTCCCATAATTAAATCCTTAATACGTTTTGTAGAAAGTGAGTTATGCCTTTTTTTTTAATAACTGAGTATTACAAAAAAGCAAATGCAGTAGACACTAACAGTAGCTTCTGAACCTATTATTTCTTGTTACTGCTTTAAAATAATATAAAATTGAAGCAGTCTGCCTCTAAATTTTGGGGAGAAAGGGAAGAAGGTAGCTGAAAAATAACTGTCTCTCGAGTTACTGTCTTAAACTACCACTATAATGTATTTTTATCTTGGTTTTCAGATCATACCAAGTGTATTTCTTCAAATCCAACCTACAGTGTTGTTACAGTAAGGGAAATGCAAGGGGGGACTGTTAACTTTTTTATTAGAAGCAATGTGTAATTTATGTTTCATTTGTGCCTTTAAGGTTCAGATAGCGAAGAGGATGAAGATATCAAACTAACAGTGAAGAGGAGCTTAGAAGAAACAAAGAAACAGGAAGGTGTGTTAATTCTTACTTTTTTGTGTTCAGGAGTGCTATTAATTTTAGAAGATAAACTAAACTTACAATCAGTGTTACAGCAAGTGACCTCTTAGGAATACTCTCTAAAATATGCTGGGCAATATTGAGTAGTTAAGAACACTGTGATGAGTTAGAAATAAAAAATAATTTCCTAACCTGAAAAGTATGCGAGCAGACTCAAAATCTATTTTATTGGTGCACCACAGGGTATTGTGCAATTAAAGACTTGACTGAGCTCACTTTCTACCAGTTTAGTATGACTGTGTTGACTCAGAGTAGAACTACTGACTAAATAGTTGAACTTCTGAATAAATAGTTCAAAATCAGGTATTAGAATAGAATCATAGAATAGAATCATTAAGGTTGGAAAAGACCTCTAAGATCATTGAGTATTATATCTCAACAAAGCACTCTGGTCTCCTAAAAGAACTGTAGATTTATGCACGAATTTGAATCAGCAGTATAGCTGTCTGCTCACATCATATCTTACCTTATTTTGCTGTTGTGCTTAGTGGTGGTGTTCATACAATGTAGTCATTAATTTCTGGTGGCTACAGCGCACTTTGAAAATTATTTATTGTTTAAAGTCTTGACTCTGCTCTTCCACCTGATGGAAATAAAACACACTAAGAAAAATCCATAAATAATTTGTACTAGGTCAATGATAAAACTGATAACTGAATCTTATATTCCCATAATTTATTCAGTTATAAATTTACTGACTGTTACGAAATGTCCAACATGTTCATCTACAGTACTGAAAGTTTGCCGCACTCAGGTCCCCCTAGCACAGGGTATGGCCATGAGGGATAGCAGTGGCATTCGGTGCATGCAGGAGGTCCCAGTTCTGATGCTGCAGAGCTGAAGGCATCTGACCTTATGAAGCAGCCTGCCTTCAGCTGTGCTCACTGGCTGGCTGTGTGGTTCATGGCAGTTCTGTCCTGCGGTAAGAGGGAGTGAAGAGGCAAAATCAACCCCAGAAAGGGGTAAAAAGGAAAAAGCACTAGCAAATGCTGGAAGAGGAAAAAGCAAAAAGCAAGTGTAGGAGGCAGAAAAAGCTGCTTCAGCAGCTCCAGGGAATAGAGGACAACCCAGGTGTCACTGTGGAGCTAACTGCGTGTCATTAGCAACAGAGTCACAGTTCAGACCTTATTCTTGATCCTTGCACGTGTGTAGTGGCTAATTGACAACATGTTTTAACGCAAGCAGTTGTCTGCATATGGCTTTCTGCTTTACTTTGGTTTCAAAATTTCTTTTTTGTTTCTGTGACCATGTAATGTTCTCCTTTCAGTAACTAACTTATCTCTTTTATCAGTAGTACCAGATGTTACAGTAAAGTCCAGGTGAATGAATATGGCTCTGCTGACATGAGAGAGCATTCATTGATAGTATTTCTGTTCCAAATCTAGGCCTTGCATAAAACAGCCCGACAATAATTAAAGTTTTAAAATCTGTTATGTTAATATATATAATTCTGTTTCCTTTGTCATAAGGACAGACAGCTTTTTTTATAGGATGTGTTTGTGTCCTCCTAAAGCAGAAGATGAATAATTCCAGAATGACAGTGTGTCTGAAAACTGCTTTACTTTTTCCAACTATATCATTGGTATTAATATTTATTGTACATATAAACCTTGTCTAACTTACGATATTTAATTCACTAACACCAAACAATTAGTGCCCAAAACAACCTAAATGTAATGCAGAAATGTTCTTTTTTGAGTATTATGAAAGCTGTTTAAGAGAGGTTGTTAACAAGTCAGATGAGTGCAATGCAGTCTTCCCCCCCACCATCAGAAATGTTACAGCCCTGATCTAGACTATTCTTACTGTTGATATGAGTTTTTCTCTAGTTACGTCTGGCCTTCCTAGTAAGAGTGACAACAATGGTGCCAAGTTAGAATGTAGATACAGCAATATCTATTGATAAGGAACTGAAATGAAAATAGTGAAAACTCTCTGCTTGTTTTGTTTGTCTTTTTTGTTTTAATACTTTATTTATTTTTCTTGGTGCATACATATGGGTTCTAATCTTGGTGTTATTTTGACCAGTAAATATGTAGTTGCGTTATACTCTTAAACTAATCATTGGGCTGCCCCTCGTTAATATAGTGGAAGGTTGTAGAGGTTGCGCCTATATTTTGAAGTGTTGAAAAGACAGCATAAGACAGAAGGAGGGAAAATACTTTAATTCTGTTTGTCTACCTTTTTTTGCAGTCTACTGACATTTCCCACAGAAGTAATGTGTTGCTTTATGTAGTAATATTAATGTAGTTGTGTTTATGACTAGTTATCAACCATAGTTTGAGATTATAATTGGTTTTTTGTATTTAAACAGAGCAAGACGCAGAATTGGAAGAAGCTATCAAGAGAAGCCTTGAGGGAATGTAAATGAAGATACTTCAGTACACTAACCATGTCATCAGAGCTGCTCACAAAAATGGAAGCTTGTTCGTCTATTTACAAAGGTTCAGAAATACCACTTCAAAAACATGTCAATATTTTGAATTGTTAGATTTATAATCTGATGTCCTCTGTCATGCTGATGAACAACTGGAGTTTATAGATATCTGCTGCAATATATTGTATATGATAAAAACAAATTTTTAAGCCTTTGCATATTCTGTTTCTAATGGGTGATGACTAAGTCTCTCCAGTCTAGCTGTATAAGTTGTTGTCTAATTAATAGGCTGGTCTTACTAGGTATTTTGGGGCTTTTAGTTGTTGTTCGTTTTTTTTAAATTGGTTCTTGTATTTAATTTTTCTGTCACAAGAGGTCATTGTCTTAATTTACTTTTTCATGTGGTCTTTGCAACAGATAAAAATAGTAAACTCCAATTATCTCAGATTTGCCTAGCTAATCTTGTTATAAAGAGAAGCTTAGATCCAGGTTTATAAATTGAACATATGGCCTAACTCTTGTCTGTGGCCAGTCTCACCTCATAGACCATAATTTTGTCTATGTCCTATCTGTTATAAATGTTAGAATCAGGACCACAGGCTGTACAGTTAGTTAGCTTTATTTTTACAAATGTGTATGTTTTTTCAATAGTAGCATGGTAGAGTGTTGGATTTCATGGCTTAAAGTTTGATGGGTTTGGTTCCTCTCCCTGATCTGAGGCTGGAACACCTTTTTAAGGTAACAGAAGCTAAATAAACTTTCCGGTTCCTGTTTGGAATAGATGTGAGAGAATTTAAGCTGTATTATTCCTATATACTATCGTCTTTGCTCCCTTCTGTTCATGAAGAGGTGGCCTTGGATAAATGGATGTAAATGTGTTAATTATTTTTGTACTGTCCTTATTTTAAGGTGAAAAATTATTTCTGTGTTTAAAATTGTTATCTATGCCACCTTTCTGAGTTCCTTCATTTAAAAATACCTATGCAAGCTGTCCAGCTTTACCAGCCTCTTATATTTCAGTTAATGATTGCTGTCAGTCAGTAAAAAATGTCAATATAATAAAATGCCAGCTTGATTTTTTTTATTATTATTCATTAGCCTGTGAGTTTGCTTCTAACTGCTGTAAATCTAAATATTTATTATGCAAACAAATACTTTTGTGGAGAGGAAGACAAGGGGAAGGCTAGATTTTTCTCACTCTCGATTCCAAAGAGTCAGGGTAACTACAGCTTTGTCATCACGGTTAGAAAAGCTGGAAAACGGGCACTGGTTTATTTTCAGTCATGATTCTGATATAATTGCCATCTCTGAAACAAATAGAATTAATGAAGAATCTAGTGACTTATCTCAGTGCTTATTAGCAATCATACAACTTGAAGAAACTGTTTGAACGCCAGAGATAGTTTGAACACTTCCAGTGCATTTGACTCTGACACCCAAGGGTTACAGAGTGGACAGCACCTCTTAATGTTTTTCCCGTGTGCCTGCTGCTTGCTTTCCCACTGCAAATCTCAGATTAATTGCACTCCTGTTCAAATCTGGGTGTGTAGTTCACGCCGCTGCTAAGGAAGCCCTATTCTGGAAGATTTTGAGTTGCCTTTACCTACTGACTCAAGCTAAATCAGTTCCAGGATTTTTCACACCAAGTTCTTGCAATAAAGGGTGGAATGAGACAGAAACAGTTTTCATCCTCAAAAACATCTCAGTCCAAGTTATAGAGGCTTTTGGGCAGATTTTTTTTCAGTGCAGACCCTAAAGTTGCAAATTCCTTTCACATGGAAAGATGTTTCAGCTTGAGAAAGTTCTTTGCTTGGCTCAACAAATGTTTAAAACCTGGGTAGACGGTCTTCTCCAGAGTCTGCTATGTTAGATTTTGATTATGTGCTTTATTGCTCATGATGTTTTATTCTGTCATAAATGTAAAGTTTGCTTATACCTGATGGGCCATGACTTAATCGGTTGCATTAAAAAAAAAAAAAAAAGCCATGTGTGCACACACATTCTCTATACTTGGAGCTCCAGTTATTAAACACATTGTATTGGCCTCCTCATCTGCTTACCAAAACAAGTAGCAAATCCCAACCACTGCCGCTAAATAGAGTTCTAGTCTCTGTATTCTTTTTATGTTAAAAGTAGTCTCCAGAATTATTGATGTCTTGAAATTTGTCCTCATTTTCTTTGGTCTCTCTGAGGTTCTCTTAGCCCTCTGAAATTTTTCTTTGCAAAGTTTTCTGCCATCACAGGCTTGTGATATTTCTGTTTCCAAAAGAGCAGAGAAAATTGGATTCTTAAAATGCTGCATGTACAGACATGTGACTTGTTACTCACCATCATCTTGTGGTACTGCACCTTGTTCTTCAGCTGGAAAAGGTGTCTTGTAAATGGTTGTGTTTCAGAATTTAATGTTTCTGGCTGGGGAGACTTGTTTAACTGGCTGAAATTTTTGAGGTTTGCCCTGCACATGCTGAGAGATTTGTCTGCATTTACAAGCACAGCTCATCTGTTACAGGGAGCTTGCCCAGCATCCTTTATGTTTGTACTAGAAGTGATTTGTCCCACCCTTTTTAAGAGAATTTGCTTTTGTGGTGATGTTTGAGTTCACCCTTCATCAGTCTGCAGTAATCCTGTGGTGCTTTTTTGTATTTATCTTTAATGAGGAAAAAGTCTCATCTCTACTTCACTACCACCAGTTGCTCATTTTAATGCTTTTAATTTCTCTATGGTGCATGCGTAAGTTTTTACAAAACTGAAATCATGACAAGTTAAGATTGGTACAAGGCTCTTATCTCTTTGGTGCTTTGCATGCCATATTCTTTCATATCAAACAAAATCCCTCTTTGGGTCATATTCAGAGACAAGATGAGATGCCAAATAAGTCAGTGCAACTGTTATGAAAGTCACTGGAGCACTAAATTGTTATGCCTGCTTCTGTAGTTTAATAATGTTAAAAAAAAAAAGTAAAAAAAAAAAAAAATCAGATTAGCTTACCGTAAGCTACTTGCTTTATATGTGGTTTTGGGTGGTGGGTTAATTTTCTTAGCTCTTCAAGGTATATAGAAATGACCACTACTGTTCCTATAGCAGTCACAGAATGCAAACCTTTACTGAATCTTTACCAAATATGGTGATGTTTATAGAGGTATGAAGTTATGCTGTCTTCTTTCTTAAAAGGAAAGTGTTCTATCATCTGCTTGTGCTGTCCTAGTGATGTTTACAACGAATGCTGTAAATTGGAAGGAGGTGAGGAAGATGGATGATGAATTTTTTCAAAATTAATTTAGAAAAATTGGCTGACATAAACACAAAGATACTTTCTGGCACTTCTTTCCAGGTAGGTAGCTTCATTAAAGTGTACACCTGCATTTTTCTTTGATGCTTCTAAACCTCCTCAAGTTTCCTGTAGAAATTCTTAATTCAGGTGGTTCAGAGCTCAGTTGTAACAATCTGGGTCAAATAATATGGTCTGAGATACAGTAAAAGTGGATGTAAACAAGTCAGAAAATTTATGGCAAGTGGCAAATACATGCAAAGTGTGCCCTCGGACGGCAAAGCTCTGCGTGCATGGAAATATAATGTAAAGCTTCCTTTGTAAATATGTGCAAGTTCACTTTTACTGACTGCAGTATCCTAATTTCTGGGAGTCCTTCCATTCGTTCCATCGACAATCGGCCGAGCATCTGCAGCCGTACAGAATTCGCTGGCTCATTTACTAGGCAGTTTTCCTCTCCATGAGAATGAAGTGCTGCATGCCCCGAAATGGTCATACCAGCTTTCAGATTGCTTCTGAGATAGAGGACTTCATTCAGACTTCTGACAGGCTTGGGACCTCAGGGCTTGCCTACACAGTAAAATGACTGGGACGTGTATAGGCAAACCCAGGGCTAGTTTTAATTGGCATTGGTAACAATAGCAATAAAGACAGTAGCACAGGTTCAGCAGGTGCTAAGTGAGGGGGCAGCCTACTGTGATAGCAGGTATGTATTTTGATTGAAAACATATCTTAAAAACTCATGTTGGCCCATCTTCACTGCTGTTGTTACAGTGCTGGGGAGACTGCAAGCTGGCTTTGGTTGACTGACCCAAGCCATGGTTGCATCCTTGTGCTGTGTATGGGAACTGTTGTGTTTCTATAACACCTGCATATGAAGAAGGTTCTTCAGATGAAGTTCCTGTAGGTGAAGGGAGGAAAATAAGCTAGCATGGCATTTCTTGGGTGTGGACTTTCTCTTTGATCCTGTTCCATGACAGCTCATGTGTAAGTGTTAGGGTATGTGACAAGGTATATATCAGGGTTTGGAATAAGGCAAAGCTGGAACTAAGGTGCTACTCAGCTACTTAGTGACAATTAGTAGTGCTTTTGGCATTTATCATCTCCCTGGCTCTGGGACTCCTACAGATACATTGGATGTCCAAGACCTGGAAAGTTGTTCTTTCTGTTGCCTCAAGGGACCTTGTGCGTATGGATGAGATTCTTCTGTATGTTGCTCTGTTTTGCAAGTGGCACCCATTTTTTACAGTGCTGTAGTTTAAACAAGAGACAGCCAGTGGCTTCATTGCTGAGGTGGGAGTGCAGAAACAGTAAGATACATACCCTCCCCTCATGTTCTTCTCACTGGTACCCGTAGCCAGAGCAGGGCTGTGCAGTCCATAGTATGAACACAGCTGTGGAGAAGATGAGGAGAGGGGGACATAGGCATGGCAGCACCCCCAGTCCTGGCCTGGCCACCACAGACCTCAAGGAGGAGGATGAAATTTGTGCTTTGTTTCAGGTGTGGGGGCCCTTCCTCCTCCTGTTGCCTTGTGGCCCCGAAGGACCCAATTCCTGCCTCTTGTGTCCCCAAACTTCTCCCAATTCAGCTGTGAGTTGCTTCCCTTCCTCCAGAGACGGATTCCTATCTTTCCAGCCCACCCATCTATTTTGGAAAAGTGGTGACAACTGCCCCTTTACATACCTCGGCAAGAAATAGAGAGGACAGGGGACAATCTATCCCTCTAGAGAGCAGGGAAAGCAGTTTTCATGGTGCTTCTAAGTTTCTAAATGAGAAAGTATCCCAGGTTGCACAGGCAGTAATGTCGAGGCTTGTCCCGGAATACCATTTTTGCTTTTCAACCTGTGTTTTGGTTCCATGGTTTGTGCTATTCTCACTTCTAGGGTAAAATGCCATTTTGCTGTTAAAGAGGGTAAGTCATATGCGATACGTTTCGACACGACTGTGCCTGTGTTTCATTGCACCTTCTACCTGCATGGAATTAAACCCTTGTGCAAGGAAAAAAATGTTCATAGCTGTTCGGCTATTTTGATTTGTGCTTTTTAAACCCAATCCAATTGATACTTAATAAATTGGCACAGGAAGAATGGAAGGATCCTAGGAAAAAAATGGTTGCAAACTGTGTGTCATGGCTACAAATGGTTTCTGTTCAGGGTGGGAAGTGGTTTTTAATTACCTTCTACAAAGACTGTAGAGAGATGGATGGAACAGTTGTTCAACTGAAGTTATTTCCATGAGCTCACAGGCAATGAGCCTTACTTATCCAACTACGTAAAACAAAGAAAACTCAGGCAATTAATTTAACGAGAGCGCTTGGGACATGATATCATTCTCAATGGACGAGCCTGAGAAAACAGCTATTTTGAATCACAGTGGGATAAGCATACAAAACAGTATCCCTGTGCAACAAAATCTCTCTTAGCTGGGTGCCAAAAATTGGTCTGTTAGAGCCATGGGGTATTTGCCCAAACCTGGACTTACGGGAGAAGCAAATTCCTTTTGAAATACTCACAGTAGTAGCAAGTAAAGCCTATGTGTGACTTGAATTGCTGGAACCAACACTCCCAGCAGCAACCTGAAGTACAAGAGATTCTGTGCGAGTCGCTTGCCAAGTTGGTTTGGTGGGCGCTTGCAAGAGAGAAATACTGTTTTGTACAGTCAAGTTAAATATGATCTCGGAACAAGTCATTACTAAATGTACATCCACTACCTTGGCTACCATGAAATAGCTAGCTATATTTTTTTCTTTCTGGCATAGAAAGAGAACATAAAACACTTTTCTTTCCAGTGAGCCTTTTGGTGTCATCTTGGACAATAATGGCTGGTGGAACGGCTTCTTTTCTGAAGGTAGTCAGGGGGCTCTTAGAGTTGGCACCAGAAAGCTGTGCAGGCAGTATCTCAAGTATCTTGTTTTTAGGACTGCTGTTCAGGTTCTGTTTACAGTAAGACCTGTCTCTGTTCTACTTTTCTCCAACTTTTCTCTCCCCTCAAACAGGCTTCTGGATTTTTAAAGCATTTCTTGTTTTCCTCTTCCCATTTCTTGCATTTTCAAGTGTTTCAGCTTTCTAGCTCACTTTTTGAATAGCTTTATATAAAAATAATGGGTGGTGGGGGTTTTCTTGCTTTCTTTAATGAAAGCACAAACCAATGAAATAACCATATAGAACACTTTGGGAAGGCAAATCCTCATACTAGCAGCTACCACCTTGAATGACGTTAATATAGATATTGAAAACCTTATTATTCCTCCCTTAGCTTCTGGTTTAGCAAGAGACAGGGTTCATGCTGCCTTGGGCAGATCCAGGTTTTGCTGCTTTTGTCACGAAGGGGACTGGGGACAGAAGCAGGGGCAGCGCGAGGTCCCTCTGTGCCCCAGAAAGCTCTCGGGGAGAAGCAGAGGCACCCCACGGCCGCCCTGCGTCAGGGTGCGTGGCGGCTGGGCACCGCTCTCGGGCACCCGCGTGGGACTGGCACGGGGTAACACCGAGGCGTCAGGGACAACAGCAAACGCTTGTCCCCCAGCGGTTTTCATCCCCGCGTGTGACCCACCTCTCCCCGGCTCGCTGCTGAACGCAGCCTGCCACAATCGGCGTTTCTGCGGCAAGGGCGGCGGTGCGTGGTCCCGCCGGCGGGGCTGTCCCGCCGAGCCGCCCCGCAGCCGGTGCGGCCGGCCGGGCCGGGCCGNGCCCCGAGCCGATGGCTCCTCACCGCGGCCCGGCGGCGGGCGCGGGGCCTCCCGCGGCGGGAGGGGAGGGGAACGGCGCTGGGGTGAGGCTCCCTGAGGTGACCGAGGGAAAAAGGGTCCCCCTTCGTCGGGGGCGGTGGGGGCAAGTATGAAAATGGCAGCTGCGGCTCTACGGTGAAATAGCGTGGCCTGGAAATGCATGAAAATAGGAATATGTATACGAATGTATGAAAACAGACTTTTTCAGGCACAGCGCAAAAGGCTTTTTTGGATTCATTACCATGTAGGGTGTGGGGAGCCTTTGGGGATAGCGGGTTGCGTGCAGTGCTGGGGCAGCAGTGACACGACATGTACAGGCCCCGTGGTGGGTCATGTCTGTCGTCCCGCTAGGTAGCCCCGTAGCCCCTGTCCCACGTCTGTCGGGCAGGGATTTTGTAAGAAGATGCAGGAAATCCGAGGATAAAACGTGGTGTCATTCGGGCTCTCGGAGGCTCTTGCAAGCCTTTAAGCCGCGGTGCTGAATGCCGGCACGTGAGGCTTCGTGTCTCCCAAACCTCCCTTTGCACTTACTGGTTCAGCTATGGATGTTCTTGTTACCCATGTTTGCATCCACCTCCTCTCCTAAGTATAATACATCATGTAACTATAATGTGATTAGCATTGCGTTCTACACCTTAGGTGTATTTTTCTGAAGTAATTGCGAATACGATGCCTATTTCATCGTTGAGCCAAGACACGTCCTGTCTCCTCCTGCTACTGGACGTACCCCAGATTTGATTTTTTTCCCAGTTCGGCCGCATGAGAGACAATTCTTTGCCTTTAATCATCTTCTTCGTCCTCTTGGCGCTGTCTAATTACAAAGTGTCCTTTCTGAGGTGGATGGATGCGCGGGGTGCCATGGGTGTTCCACTGATTCACCTCCTGCCGGTACTGTTTCAACACACCCTTTCCTTCATTACTGCTGCATATTGATCAGCGGCTTCCACAGAACCATCCAGAATGTTTCTAGGACTTTCCTGTAATTAAAAGAGCTCCGTGGGATACAGGAGTTGCATTTTCCCCTTTCTGCCTTCATTACTTTGCATTATTCAGGAGTGGACTTTATGTGCTATTATATTAGCCTTTCACTTAGCTTGATTAAATCTCCTTGAAGTCCTTCGCAGACTTCTCTGAATTTGACTAAACAAAATCACTGTCTGCAAACAAGTCTCGCTGCTCACATCCAGGTCTAGCGCATGAATACATAATCACAAAATGAGCATCAGAATATGCAAAAATGTGTTTTAAATTTGCTGAGCGACTCTGAAACAAAGCAGACGGTTTGGCTAACCAGAAATTAAACCCCAAGTTAAACTTCCCAGTTTGCTGTGGGTCTTTCAAACAGGCATAGTTCTAAATGCGGAATAGTTACAAAAAAAAGAGTCAAACTGCTTTGATTAAAGTCACTCAAGTCTTACTTTTTTTCCCATGCATAACTAATCAACATGCCTCATTTCAAAGTTATTTGAATGACAGGAGGAAGAGCTTCCACACTTCTTCCTTCTCCAGCCGGTTTAGTTTAGCTATAGACCCTCAAGATGTTGCTTGTAAATATAATAAGTGAAAATTTGTCAAAGTGAGCTACAGCCTTTAATTAAACCCTTCGACAATCCTCAGTTCTCAACTTGCGTAAGGTCGGCTGAACCCCAAGGGAACCCTCATCCCTTCAGAAATGCT
>VZTQ01004495.1:78801-111898 GCA_013400755.1 Pelecanoides urinatrix
CCCGGCGCGGAGGCGGGGTGGCCGCGGGGGCAGGCGGCGGGCGGCGGGGCGGGCTCCTTCTTTGGCCATGAGCGAGGTGTCGGCATTCGGCCGCCGCCTGCGGGACGCGGGGAGGGAGCGGCCGCAGCGAGGATCCGCCGGCGGCAGCAGGCGGGTGCTATGGCCCAGGCCAAGATCAGCGCCAAAGCCAGCGAGGGGGCGCAGCAGCAGCAGCAGCAGCAGTCCGGCGGGCAGCTCCGAGGCCGCTTCTACCGCTCCACCTCCATGGCGGACCGTTCGAGCCGCCTGCTCGAGAACCTGGACCAGCTGGAGCTCAGGTGGGGCCCCGGAGGGCGGCGGCACCGCGCACCGCTGCGGCCGGGCAGGGCCGGGCCCGGGCGGGCGGAGGGGNGTCTCCCAAACCTCCCTTTGCACTTACTGGTTCAGCTATGGATGTTCTTGTTACCCATGTTTGCATCCACCTCCTCTCCTAAGTATAATACATCATGTAACTATAATGTGATTAGCATTGCGTTCTACACCTTAGGTGTATTTTTCTGAAGTAATTGCGAATACAATGCCTATTTCATCGTTGCGCCAAGACACGTCCTGTCTCCTCCTGCTACTGGACGTACCCCAAATTTGATTTTTTTCCCAGTTCGGCCGCATGAGAGACAATTCTTTGCCTTTAATCATCTTCTTCGTCCTCTTGGCGCTGTCTAATTACAAAGTGTCCTTTCTGAGGTGGATGGATGCGCGGGGTGCCATGGGTGTTCCACTGATTCACCTCCTGCCGGTACTGTTTCAACACACCCTTTCCTTCATTACTGCTGCATATTGATCAGCGGCTTCCACAGAACCATCCAGAATGTTTCTAGGACTTTCCTGTAATTAAAAGAGCTCCGTGGGATACAGGAGTTGCATTTTCCCCTTTCTGCCTTCATTACTTTGCATTATTCAGGAGTGGACTTTATGTGCTATTATATTAGCCTTTCACTTAGCTTGATTAAATCTCCTTGAAGTCCTTCGCAGACTTCTCTGAATTTGACTAAACAAAATCACTGTCTGCAAACAAGTCTCGCTGCTCACATCCAGGTCTAGCGCATGAATACATAATCACAAAATGAGCATCAGAATATGCAAAAATGTGTTTTAAATTTGCTGAGCGACTCTGAAACAAAGCAGTCGGTTTGGCTAACCAGAAATTAAACCCCAAGTTAAACTTCCCAGTTTGCTGTGGGTCTTTCAAACAGGCATAGTTCTAAATGCGGAATAGTTACGAAAAAAAGAGTCAAACTGCTTAGATTAAAGTCACTCAAGTCTTACTTTTTTTCCCATGCATAACTAATCAACATGCCTCATTTCAAAGTTATTTGAATGACAGGAGGAAGAGCTTCCACACTTCTTCCTTCTCCAGCCGGTTTAGTTTAGCTATAGACCCTCGAGATGTTGCTTGTAAATATAATAAGTGAAAATTTGTCAAAGTGAGCTACAGCCTTTAATTAAACCCTTCGACAATCCTCAGTTCTCAACTTGCGTAAGGTCGGCTGAGCCCCAAGGGAACCCTCATCCCTTCAGAAATGCTGTGGTTTGAGCAGCCTTCCCTTTCCTCTCTTCCCTTCCACCGCGAAAGCTGCTTTTCCCACAGAACGGGGTATTTTTGTACCTCCCTGCTAGGTGTTTGCGGAGGGACTTTCTTCTGTAGGGAAAGTGAGCGGGAAAGGGGGATTAATTTGGCTGCCAGGGAGCGAGCCCTGCAGCAGGAGCAGCAAGGGGGGCAGGTGGCACGCTTGTCCCATGTAAGGGCTTGGACCTTCTTCGTCTTGCCCTGGCTGCTGGTGAATGCCAGGACATCTTGGGAGCAGCTGGAAGCGGGACCAGAGTCACCGTGTTCTGGCGGTTGTGTTACGTGAACGCACAGTCCTGGGCGTAATGGTACATGAGATGTGTCAGACTCTTGCTTTTATTCTTTTTAATCTTAATTTTTTGTACTTTTTCTCCTGTTCTCCTTCGGAACGACCGTGTTCCCCCACTATTCATTTGTACGTTCATGGAACCACTCACCTGAGAACGGAAACTCAGCTCAAGCAGCTGAGGCTGCTGGGGTGACCCCCCGTCCCCGCGCTTTGTGTCTGTCCCATGTGCTCAGCTCCGTTTCAGGGAAGAAGCTGCACTGTCTTCAGATGTTTCTTACTTCCTTTGAAAACTTATCTGCACCTCCAGTGCACCAGCTTTAATAGTCAGCTATTTAAGTCAGTCAGTCATTTAAAGGACAGAGTTATTGCAGCTGTCACAGGAAAGCGGGTATCAAGTTGCTGACGTGGAAACAAAAGCGCAAGCTGGCCCACCTGTTCCTCGGGGGAATGCACCGCTCATGTGAATGGTATGTAGGAAAGAAAGGCACTGCACGGCTAATAGCTCTCAGACCGGGGAAAATCAGAAGTAAGGAATGTTTTTTTAGTCTTAGATAATGGATGGAATATTTACTTGATGTTCAAAGCGACAAATACACTCCAAAGTAAAAATATGATTGGATGTTTTCCTCTATTGGAAAAAGACCATACTGCTATATCGAGATAATTGATAATTGGGCATAAAATAGGAGGTTTTGTGTTCTCTTTTCTTTGCCTTCTATTCTTTGGTTGGTTGGTTTTTTGAGACTTGGACTGCGTTTCCGCCCTTTTCCATGGCAGTCACCTCTTCCAATCTTTTTTTTTTTTTTTGTCCCCCACCCCAAGAAAGTAAATATTTACGCAAACCTATGAAGTTAAAGCACATTTTAGGAAAGAAGTTATGAGAGCTGACCGCGAGATGTGGACCTGACGCTCTTGCAGTGAGTAAGGAGAGAAAGGTGTGTGGTCCCTGCTGGGCCCGGGGTCTCTCCCGGGCTGTGGCCTGGGGGCCAGGAGGAGCCGGTGGACCCATCCCAGTGCCTCGGTACAAGCCGGGGTGGCGAAATAGCATGAGCTGTGGTGGGTATCTCACCTTGATAAAGCCCCCCAGCATCTTCTCTGGAGCATTAACTATTTTCCTGAGGCTGGTATGAGTGGTTTCCTTGGTTTTTGTTTTTTTCCCCCTAGAGTGCTGTTCTGCAGTGATCCTGTCCCGCTGTTTTGACCTCTGTGCGATCCAGGTGCCTAGCAGCTGGCCGTTTCCTCCGCTCCCTCGTCTTGCCTTTCTCAGGCCATTTCCCCGCTCCTTCTCCTCGCGCGTGTAACTCCCGCTGGTGGGCTGCTGGGGTGCTGCCTTTGCTGCCAGTGTGCTGTCGTACCACGTTGTGCCTCCACCCTGCCCTCGAGAGGTCTCTGAAAGCCAAGGAGTTTATTTTTTAGGGTTATTTAGTCCCGTCACGCTGCTCATAATTGGTCAAGATGGAAATTTTTAGAAGGGATAGCAGAGGGGTGTGAGAGTCCTGACATGCTGCTGCCCTCTCCCTTTGCCCCGGCGCAGGAGCCGGTGTGCCTCCTTCACGTGCCGTTACGCAGTGCCGGGGTAGGCGCTCATTTTGACTGCCGTTTATGGAAGCAAATAGACTAAAATTAAAATCCCAGTGGATTTTAGTTGTGTAGCACTCGGTATTGCAGTTGAAAAAGTGGTTAAAATAATTCCCCAGAAGCAATTATTGCAAATAAAATAGTTCTTAAGATTTGGTTATATGACTTTCTGTAAAATAATGTCAATCAAAGCTCTAGTTGGTAATTATGGGGGTTTTTTGCAGTATACCATCATTAATTCTCATAAGTTGGCTTTTAGGTCCTACCTCGCATACCAGTAGCGCTTTTGGAAGCAGTGACGTTTTAGGCACTCTCTTTTGAATTGCACCAATTCAGGATGCATCTCTGCAATGCGGTTTTTCCACATTCTTCACAGGACCCAGCAAAGCCTGTGGAAATCCTGGATTGATCCATCTGCTGAAGGCAGACCTTTAGTTTTTAAGTCAGTACAATGATATACTGAGTCTGATTTAAAAACACTACTAAAATCGAAATTCTACACTTCCAAATTTTAATTTGAAGCTTTCCAGTGACCACAATGCATTTTTTAAATTGTGAAAACACTAGTTTTTTAAAAAGGCATGGCAAGGCATTTATGAAAATTTTGCTAGACTTTCTAAATTATGAAGTGCAGACATCTGAAGTATGAAGTGACTCCACCTGCCTCATTGCTCTTACTAACCAGTCCAAAATAATAATTAGAAGTATTCGCTCTCGGCAAGAATTTGCATTTCATTAACTTTTCCCACTCCTCCTCAGAATGAACATTAAAGGCAAGGCCCGAAGCTTGTGCTTTCACTGACTAAATTAGGCTAAATATTTTGTAAAGCAGAACCATTTCGTGAGCAGGCTGCATGTGAAGTGTGACTATTTATATCCTTAAATGCCTCCATTCTGCCTTTTTTTGCCCTCTTTTCTCTTATTGCTGTTTTTCTGAAGTTACCTGCCCTCAGCCAGCCTTTGAGGAAGGAGCAGCAGCTCCATACCTCTCTCATCAGACAAGCCCTTATCTGTAGAAGCAGCGATGATGAGCCGCCACTGCCGTCTTGGGGCAGCGTCCAGTAATGTTGAAGAGCACAGAGCATCTAAGAGACTTAACAAAGTTTTGGTTTGTTTCCCCTTTTCTGGCCAGGTTTAATAAACATTTCGGGATAGATGGATTCCAGATTAGAGCAGCTAGACCTCCCGAGCTGTGCATTGAAAGCATCCATCAGCCAGGTTCACGTGATATTCTGCTTTTCTGTGGGGTCTGGGAATGCAGTTGACGTTTTTTGGCAGAACTCTTGCAGCCAGTTGCAGCTTGGCAAGTCCTCTACAAGCCCCTGCCCTCAAGCCTCCAGGACAAAGCCACAGGAGGGGGATATTTTCCTCTTGTCCCTGGTCTCCAAAGCAGACAGTTCCCAGATGTGCTTTTGCAGATGACTCGGCTGAATGCAAAAGCCCTCTCCCTATAACCATGGTGGAATGAGATGTGAATTAAAGAACTAGACTCATATTTCTAGTATGGCAGTTTTACGTCGCCCACGACCAGATGGGGCTGTACCTTATGGCAGGAGGAGGAGGGCAGACTATGGGCACGCAACCATGTGGCTTACCGAGACCACGTAGTTATCAGGGAGGGCAGTTTCTGATGGGCTTTCCCCTCACCCTCACCGCATCTCGTGTGAGTTCAGCACAGTGAACAGGACTGGAGCAGGGATCGTGTTTTGGCAGGAACCGCGTTTCGTGCTTCTCTGCAAGCCCAGAACTAGGAGCTGCTCCCACAGAAGCTTCCTCCCTGTGTCAATCACAGGGAGCATTGCTCCATGGAAGACCCCAGTGACCGTGAGGGCAGGCGGCCCAGCATCTTCTCCCAGCGACCAAGGCACGCCACGCAGGGGGAAGCCTTTGTCACATCAATAAAAGTGTGTGAGCTTTGTCCCTCTCACCTGTTTTTTTCTCCCTCCTTCGTTTGGCTACAAGGCGGCGTTTGAGTTTTCCGGCGCGTTTGTTGCTTTGTAGGTGGGTCCTAGGGGTTCTGCGCTGCTGGCCGCGGGGGAGCCAGGCCTCCTTGCAGCCTCCATCCCCGCAGCTGCAACCTTCGCCCCAAGTTCCCTGATGGGGACTCGGTCTGGTTCTCTTCTAGTTAAGCGGCTGATAATAATTGCCAGTTAGCTACAGCACTTCTGCAAGGGGGCTGTAGCGCCGTCAGGCTCTGGGTATCCAGACTGACCGCAGAGTAGGATAGAACAGCACTGTCAGTAAAATGAAAGATTTAAGTCTAATTGAATTACTGTTGTTTTGTTGTGGTTTTTTCCCCCAATTTGTTTGTTTTTTAAAATTATATTGAGTCTTAAAAAGTGAAGCTAAGGTAAGGGAGAAGGTCATGAAATCAGAGAGCCTGGCACATGAATAATTAAGACCTGACTGTACTACTTAAGCTGAAGTTTAAAAAACAGTTCTTGGCAGCTATATGGGTGAACAGCTATTTTATTATTTAAACATTTTGTTTGGTTCAACCATGTCCAGGGTAGAGGCTTTCCGTGACGCAGCATCTGCTATGGAACAAGAGAAAGAAATCCTGCTGGAAATGATCCACAATATACAGAACAGCCAGGATATGCGGCACATCAGCGAAGGTGAGAAGCTGCTTTGCCAAACGCTCCCAACGGACCCAAAGTCAGAACAGCCCGAGCCTTAGGGAGCGGCTCCCTTTGATTGCTTGCTGCTGCTGGTGAAGGCACAGGCATTGGAGCCAGCTAAGGTTACTGAAGGGCCATCTGTTCGTTACCCTGGGGTCCCCTTTTTCTTGAGTGTGTAAATTCACATACTGCTCAGCTGGATGCTCTACCGTGAATGTCACCACTGTGTATGGGAAAGCCCAGTTCCCTGATGTATTTTCAAAATCAGGGTTACTACAGCTCAGCTGAGGGAGAGAAGTTGATGATAACGATGATGCTTAAATATAGTTGAAAAACCAGCATTTTAATGGCTTTGACTACTGGACAGGCACGAGTGCCACAAAGTGTATGGCCTGCAAGAACCTAATGATTAAGATTGTTGTCATGGTTGTGTGATATGTGGCTTTAAATACATTCCCTAAATCTGTATGTTTTATATTAGGTGCTTTAAATTGCTGATTTATTGCCTCTTCAAGAGCCTATATGTCAAATATGTTGTGTCTATATTCTAGGAAAAAAGCTAAATTTTCAGAAAACAGAAGACCATTTTTTGCATGGGCCCTAATTGCACCTGGTAGTCAGAAATGTGTTTTCTCTTCATGGCCTTTTGGGGTACTGTCTAAATCTCTCCCTCACAGTGGCACAGAAGATCCTTAACGTGCCTGTTCTGTTAATGAGTAATGTTTCCTGATAATATTGTATGCTTTGCTTTAATGTGACACAGCAAGCATTGTGTCAGCAGCGGAAAAGCATTGCTTACCTTTTCAGTAGCACTTAATGCCTCATTTCAAATGAGAAGACGGTGTGGAATCAGTAGGACTTAGGCAAATGCAAAAAACTCATTTCTGGTCCCTGGAATTCTTGTTGATTGTCACTTACTTAAAAAACCAACTTTGTTTATTGCAAAGTTGTAGCAGTTTGATTGTCTTGATGATGTTATTTGCACAGGAAAGTATTTGCCTGTAACCTAGAACACTTTCTTGTTTTCAATTTAGGTGAGAGAGAAGAACTTAATTTGACTGCTAATCGTCTGATGGGCCGAACCCTCACTGTGGAGGTTTCTGTAGAAACCATCCGAAACGCCCAGCAGCAGGAATCCCTACTGCATGCCACAAAGATGATCGATGAAATTGTCAATAAACTTCTAGATGATTTGGAAGATGCCAAAATCCGCTTAATGTCGCTTTATGGTGCGTGCACATCTGATGTGCCAGCAGGACCCATCGATCAGAAATTTCAGTCTGTGGTCATCGGTTGTGCCATTGAGGATCAGAAGAAAATCAAAAGGCGGCTAGAGACTCTGCTCAGAAACTTGGAAAATTCTGAAAAGTCAATCACATTGTTGGAGCATCAGAAATCATCTGTTCGACAGTCTTGCAACAGCAAACAGGATTAAACTATCCTCCTGGCTACCTCTGGCAAATCGCAGGATGAGCAAATCTCTATAAAAAGCACACAGAAGCTAAGAAAAAAATTCTCTGTACAAGCATGCGCGTATACAGGCATGCACACGCACCGAAGTATCTTTGATTGTGAGGGGCGAGCATTTAATGGGTTTTGGTAGCATTGGCATTTTCTTTTGGCAATAAAGAATGCTATCAGGAGTTCTCCTGTAGAGTCGGTACCGCTCTATTGCAAATTGTAATTGTGCTTCTGCTGAACTGTCAGAAACCATCAAAATCTAGCCTTCCCTCCATTCTCCTGAGTTTTTTTTAAACTGAAGTTGTTTTGTCATATAGTAAGATTTCCGCTTTTCTCTACTGTATACATAGTGTGCAAACTAGACTTTTGGGGAAGAAAGACAAATCATGGCAATAAATCAAAACCATTAATAAACTGTATATTGTATTTTCATAAACATTACCATTTATAATTTGAATAAGTTGGCACTACTCATAGGCAGCTCACAGTGCTTGCAAGAGACAGATACCTTCAGTTTGTAACTGGTAACGTAGATTTTTACTTACTTTGACCTAAGTTACTGCTTTATTTTTAAAATTCCTGCTTCTGTTTGCCTTCCACTTTCCTAAATCCTGTGTTATCTGACCCAGAGGAGGTCTGTGATACAGCCATCGCTACCCTCTCCTGTGCTTTGAGATTGCATACTGATGTGCCACATCCATCAGCGATCACACAGATTTGAATAATCTAATTTTAAAACCAGTGATACTGTCCTTGAAGTTTATTCCAGGCAGCCCTGCCTGCAAGACACAGCAAAAAACACCTTTCCCCCCCCCCCCCCAACTGTAGCTTCATACTGGCTATCTTAAGCATGTATCACTGTTAAAGTAACTCAAAATAGCTAAACATAGTTAGCATCATACACAGAACAGATCCACAAAAGAACAGATTAAAGTTTTTCACTTTTTTAAAGTGCTATCTGTTGTCAAAAATCAAATCACAGTAGACAAGGCTCAGCAAGCAGAAGACAACTGGGACAAAGAAGCTGTAAAAAACCCCAATGAACTTTTGCTCCCATTCTCTCCTGAGCAATAAAACAAGGCTCTGCTCCACTTCTCAGCATAAGCCACTCTTGGAAACAGGACATTTGTGAGCACGAAACATTTTCTCAGGGATGCCCGAAGGTACCCAGGTGGTTGCAGCGGTTCTCTCGGGGGCTGGCAGCAGAAGCCACCTCCAACAGCACCCCCCGGCTTCCTGAAGCTGAACACAATACAGCTGTGCAGCACATAAAACCCCCACCGAGAGAGTGTCAAAGCTTCAGTTTTCTCAAGATCTTCACTCAAGTGTAGGTAAGCACTTCCCTGACCTAAAAATACATGACCATAAAAATGTGAGTTTTTTCACATTTTAAGATTTTTTTCTTGCCTAAAACATTGCTAATTAATCCTTACTGGGGGTGTTAAGCAAGCAAATTGTTTTTCTGTGTGCAGAACTGCATGCAAGAGGAAGCAGGAGTACATTGCCTCCCAGATTCCTGAGATACCCGGGTAAAGAGACAGACCCAGATGCTGTGAGTTCTGTTTTACTAAAAGAAAAAAAAAAAACAAAACAACACAGTGACTAATTACCTGTTTCTTCTCAGAAAATGCATCAGGCATCTTTGATACATTAGTAATATTTTAATGCCACTTGCAATGTCTACAAACACTCACTTAAACCTTGTCACTGTATTAGCCAGATCAATCATGAAAAATAAAATGACCAGAAAGAGCTGAACAGAATCTGTACTTTGTATTTGAACTGTGTGGTGGAGAAATCACAGGCAAGAGCTCAGGAACAGCATTTCTCTCGGACTGGGGTGCCCACACTTGTTCCTTTGAGGGTCTCTAATGCGTGCTGCCTGGGATCCCAACTGTTCACAACACATGGACTAGAATCCGGCACACAAGTTTCCCGAGCAGATTCAGGTTGCACAGCTACAGGGTTATAGCCATTTCTTTGAAATTTAATACACTGACAATTTAATGTAACCACAGAAGTAGTGACCTGTATCAGACCAAACAGTAATCAAATACACATGGTTAGTTGCATGATAAAACTAACGTCACTTACAACAGACTGGCAGAATTAACTCGTAGGGATTTTACAGGAACAGCATACACAGAATATTCAATTTCAAACATTTATTTTTCCACTTGAGGATTTACTGTAAGTTATGTTGACTTTTTTCCCTAAAAATATATTACATTTACTTGAGATCACGACAGTGATAAAAACAGTTATGTACATTATCTGTTTTAACCATTCAGATTCACATGAACTTGCAAATAAGAGTAAGTCATTTATTAGTAACAATGCATCTTTATCCTCACAATGAGAATGGTATTTCTCCTGGTCCAGTTTTTTACTTTTTTTGACCAACTTTAGTCGGTTCTGCTGAACCACATTTATTTCAGTAAGAGCAGAAAGAACACTCACTCCACAAATTATTTGTCAGTATTATCCTACTACTAGAAACCTGAGAATGAGTCTAGTTCAGTACTCGGACTCACCTGCCTTTGAGATGACTCATACAGAACACTTCTGTGACGTGGAACTGTTTGAAAGTCTGAAAGTTTCTCTTATTCCTTTCATCTTAAATCTAAGCATTGCTGCATTTTTTCTTCTATAATTTTGATTACCTGTTTGGATGCCATATTTAACAGAGGGAGGTATTTTCTTCTGTCAATGCTATTTAAGCATTAAAAAGAAGATACGCACAACTGTTGCTTCCTACAAAAAGATGGTAAGGTAGTTTTGATGAAATCAAGCATGCTGGACCACGCTTGCTCTCTGGCTTACGTACAACCAGTGTTCAGGTACTGCCACTTCAGCCAAAGTCTACAATTACATTTAGAAAAGCAGTAGGGGCTTAGGTACCATCTCTAGTATCCAAAAAGCATGTTTGTTAGTTTGCTGTATGACTGAACTCCCAAAAAGAGGGTTCCGCAGTGCAAATAATTAATTCTATTATTAACTGGTAACTATCAACTTGAATAGATGAATTAACGGGTTCAAAGTGCACGTTCACTGAGTGTTATGCATGTACACCTGCATAACCTCCAGGCAGTACGTGTTCAGCTGCTCAATTCCCTTCAGCATAACAAACATCTACAGAAGTGATGCAAAGGAAAACTACGTGTTAGATATGTTGTAGCCCAATAACAGAGAGGAAAAAAAAAGACAAATTTTACCAAAGCATTAAAAAATTAAACAGGAAATCAGACTGACAGTATGGTAATTCAGGCATTTTGACTCAAAAAGGTAAGCATTGCCTTAAGAAATACTGAAAATAAGAAAGCTCCAAAATTGTCTTAAGTGGAACATTTAATTTTTTTTTAAATTAACCACACGCACAAGCACAAAAGTCTTAGTGTGATCAGTCTTACAACTTTGAGATTTGTTATTTCCAGTTGGAAATACATCCCTAGCATTACCGCTTTGCATCAAATGATGCCCCACTTACTGGGAAAACACCCATTCACTGAATGGATACAACACGGGAGTGACAGATGCTTTAGTGTCATACTCTTTAGTGAATGCTTATTTCACTAAGGCATTAACAACTACTGAAGTTTTCTACTAGTGGTAGCATTATCAGCTGAAAGCAAAGGATTTTGGCAAGATTCAGATAATACATCCAATGAGCTACTCAAGAGATATTAACAGATAAAACAGGAGTGCAGTTAGCTTAGTCTCACAGAACAAAACTTTGTGTCTTGTGGCAGGAACATCTGTTGCTCCTAAAACCAGGATGCTGATCTGCCACGGCTGTAACAGAGAGCTGAGAGCTACATCCTCTTCCACCACGCAGTCACACAGATGCACAGAGAAGGGCATTTTTATTACCAGCTCTGCACCTGTAGGTTTTGGTAACTAAAACACATGATATTTTAGTGAGAACACTTTGAATGGAGAATGGGGCAATGTTTATAATAAAAATTATTCACAAGGGACAACGCGAGTGCTAAACGTTCAGGCATGTCTCTTCATCCAAAATGCAAAAGTTACTACTCCCACTGAAGAGTGATGAGAATACCTAAGGATTCCCGCAATATGCAAGTCATCTGGTTTACATCTACACATTATCCCCAGTAGGATAAAAATTAAATTTTCAAGCAGCGTACGTGCAGAGCACTCGCCAGAAAAATGCTAATTTGGACAGTCTCCATCTCAGTCGTATTGGAGAACAAGCACTGCCAAGTCACAACAAAGAGCAAGCCACTTTAGATTTAAGGTGGGAATGAAATTAAAACTCACTGCTGCAAATATATATTCCTATGTTAAAGTATGTGTACTAAATTTCAACATATCCTAAATTTAGCAAGTCTGCCAAGTTGCCACCTATGAAAATTTCTACTGAGTTTTCAGTCCTCAAAACAGTGGTTTAATAATGACAGACCTTAAATACAAATGGCTTATGTAACAGTACAATGTCTACACTCTTACATGTAATAGTACAAATGGTCATTACATGTAATAAAGACTTATTTTTCAGTACTCTGTACAAAGTCGAACAAGGCAAAAAAGATGTTTCAGACACTTTGTGGTTTTGTTTCTTTTTCAAGAAAAATGAATAAAAAATGTGAAACCGGCAGACAGACAACAAAAGGTGAAAGTTTCCATATTAAAAACAGGTGTCAAAATTCTTCATGCATAAAGGTGGCCCCCATGATGTACAATCGTAAGTCTTATCCTAAGTACCTTACTTCTTAAATTGCTAAGACAGACAGGACTTGGCTCCATTTATACATACACAGAGTGATTAAATGCACTTGTTAAAAAATAAAGGCCTTTATCCAAGAGAAAATATAGGAAACATTACAGTGAAGAACACACAGTTTTGCTGCAATAGCAAAGGGAATCGAGCGCCTTGAAGGCCGCTTTCTTGCCGGCAACAAGAGATGCTCTAACAGCTTGTCAAAGAAACAACGGTACTCGGTAGAAAGTCTCATACAGTAAACATAAAATACAGAGTTCAGAGATCTTTAGTGTTTGTGCATGACTTGCCACCCACTTCTCTCCCTGCAGACAGTGGGAAAAAGAGTACATTTCAGTTTTCATACTCATTGACTTAGAAACAATGTAAGTCAAGCTTCCTACATTAATTCACACAGTGAAAAGTCCTTCTTCCAAAAATATACAGGATCACTCGACTCATTTTCATTCTCATACACTATTTAAAAAACTATTAAAACTCTGAATTTTTTCAAGCAGCATATTTTGCATTTGTCACCGGCAGGTTTGTTGTAAAAATCCTAGAAAGTTAAAATTATATCATACCATACAAAAACATGTAAACAAAATGGATATTTTTTCGAAGGCATGCATGCTCTTGAAGAGGATTAAAAAGTGTTTATTTTTGGTAAATAAAAGATATCTTGCTTAGCATTTTTAAAAGCACCTTAATGATTTAGGAGCCTAAGCCCAAATAACTTTAATTTAGATTTGGGCTCCTAAACATCTAAATCAATTCTGTAAAATTACTTAAGCACTTTGAAAAATTTTTGCCATGTCTCTGATCTTGCAGAATTAGATTTTCTGCAACCAGCAGCTAACTTTGAATCTGAGACAACATTCAAGAATGTCTCATTAATGTAATTCAGTCATCAGCTGCAATTTTTTTGATCCTCCATAACTTAGTTTATGCTATCTATGAAAAATTTTTCCAAAGATAAATATTTTGTGACACCACTTTGCAAGTTCCTTTTTCATAGACAGGATACAACAATCAAATTTGAACAGGAATATGATTATATGTTCCTTTTGAATACCTATTAGTGTCAAAGACTGTGTTATTTGTTCAACCTGTTAAGACTGAGAAAAACAAACTTACAAAAACATCTGTAGCACAGCATTAGGTAAAAAGAAGGAGCATTTTTGGCACCACACATTTTTAAATCTAAGCTTTTAGGCCCAAAGTATAGCAAGTTAAATGTACACAGTGGCAGCTGGGAAAGCCTCATCTGAAATGCAACATTTTTAAAGGAAAATTTTTTTTGGAAGATGCTATTTTATGATCATTAGCTGATCTCCAAGTAACGTATACACTGGAATTTAGCCTACATATTAATACCAAATGTTTACACATATTCCTTAGCACTCATCTATATAATACAAGTATATTGCACTGACAGAACTGCCAGAATCCATATTAATACAGTCAGGCATAAAATGTAGTGTCTTCTTTTTGCTCTTCATTTATCTTCTTAGTGTCCTGACTAACCAATTCTAACATTTTCTTTGAAATTTAGTTGCAAGATTGATGCTTTACCTTGGGCCATAGTGATATGGTCTGTACCTATACTTGTAAGTATTATCCTTAGGTTAAATGTGCTTTGCAATTCAGCAATACCTAGTTCATAGCTCTGTAAATAATTCCTTGAAGAAGGAGAAGCTTGCCTAATTTTTACAAAGTGCACGGGGCAGCCACGGCTCTGTTTTGCCACCAGGTGTCTCACTCTACACACCAAAAACCACTGCATCAGCAAGTTTGTCTAAATCCACCCTCTATCAAGGACCCCATAGGCACAAGATTTGCTAAAGCACTGGTAAAAATACCTCTACAGCTGGCTTTATTCTGTACTCAATTGCACAACTTCATCCAATTCACTGGGTTGGTTTTCTTCCCTCCGAAAGTGGTCTAAGGTATGCTGCAGTTGCTAAAAGGACTTCTGTTTTTCTTGGTCCTCTGTTTGTTTGGTCTAAGGTTGATGACATCTCCACCATTAAGGGTGCTAGAATTTTGGTTGGAGTGACTTCCACCAGCTGTATTAAAAACACCTACAGAATTTAAAGACAAGTAAAGTATTTGTATTTCTTTATTTCCTGCAAGCATAGTACATTAACACTTAAGACACAACACTAAGGCATAGTAGTGCACTTCAAATGCATACTCTAGTTTTTAAAGGCTTTCTGTTTCTAGGTCAATTTTTGAAGTAGAGCCAGTTGGAATTATTAGCCAGGCAGTACTTAAAGCTAGTATACATCTACGTAATTGAAGGGCAGCATATGCACACATCTGTGTATGTGTATGTTACTAATTGCATGGTAACAAAGTTATGGTTAGTCGAGTAATATAATAAAAGAAAAACATGACTATTTTAAAGTGAGAAACTTTGCTGAGATAAAGGTAAGGAAAAAGCCTGAATAAAAAGGGAGTGCTTTAAGGAAAATAAATGAACTGACTCAGAAATGCTTTAAAGAAGGACTACAGAAGTTCAGTGTTCCCTTACAAAAGGCAGTTTACAAAGACCTTCTGATTATATGCCAGATTCTTTCACCATGAGTCTCTTGTAAATCCGCACCAAGATGAGTAACACTAATACTAATGACATTGGAAAACCCAACAAGCATCCTTTCTCAAGTCCTTACACAATGTTTGTTTAAACAAATTTAATAAAAGGACACTTGCCAAACATGAGCTAGAAACTCCAGTACATCAGTTTGACAATCTTGTAACTTTAGAGTCACAAAGTTATTTTACAGAAGGAAAGGAGACAGTATCCTCAGACAGGAAGGTAATAATTAGACCCTGATTCACCTTGTATTAACTCCATAAGAAAACAGATGAGACCATAAGCTTTGATGGCACAAAATACTGACTTCTGTTTTTTTATTACAGTATACATACCAATCTTGTTACTGCTTGTATGTACTAGCTCTGGATCTTCAGCTGTCTGTTGCTTGAGCCTTTGAAGATATTTATCAGCCAAATACTTAAAAACTAGAACGTTAAAAAGAAAAAAAGGTACATCAGAGTATGCTTTAAAATAATCTTCGTACCAATAATAATACCTTTGTATCAAAATTCTACATGGTGACAAAAGTGCATTCGACACCACAGGTTTAGCACAATCTACTTAAGTGATTCTCTCTCGGCAGGCCTGTGTACCTGAGCAGAATCCAGATGAGTCCAATGTCTACCCAAGTCTTACAGTTTGCAGTACTAGGGTCCTACACAGCAGACAGAAACATCTCAACACTCCTGCAATAAAGTTGGCACATACATATTGCCAAGTGTTCTAATTCATGCAGCTTGGAACTTTTTAAAATTATGTAGGAATTTAATATATATTTTTTTTGCAAGAATTCTTAGAATAATAGCAGTCATGTAAAGTAAGGCCATTAATAAAACTTGGCAGCAACATTCTTCTAATTAACTAATGCTACCCTCATTTGTATTGGGGTATAGAAAGTCTACCTAGGATTTTGAAAAAAAATCTACGATTACAGGAGAATTTTCAGAACCTATATATGTTACAATTATTTACATTTGTAATTAATAACGCATGTAAAGATGATACAGAAACACTTTACATTTTCTCTTGTAGATGTTTTTTCCAAGGTGAATGACGTTAACGGAGGAGAAACAATTAGTTTACTATTAAGTTTGCCTGATTAAACAAAACATAAGTTATCAGAGACTACAATTCATGATTATTCAAACCTACCCCACAAAAGATAGTGACTGAATTTTATAACAGTACTCTTATTAAATTAAATATATACATTAAAAAGTAATACTTGGGAACTCGTAAAATATCATCAGTAGAAAAAACACTGCAAGAAATCCAATCTTTTAACATACTTTAAATATAACTAAACTATGAAATAATTGTTTATATCAATTATTTATTAACAATTACAAAATAATCTGTTCAACATTTTGTTTACTGTAATAATTTAACTTCTACATATAATTTTTTTAAAAGCTCAGTGCTTACTGACAGTCATTAGAACTAAGCAGCCTTAACACATTGGCACTTCTAAATATTGAAGCTATGCACTGTTTGTGGAAGAGAAAGGAAAGATGTACATGAAGAAAAAGGCCTAACACACTGATACCAAGTAATTCTAGCTATGTTTAAAGTGTGCTGCTAAGAAATACAAAAAGGATTGCCAACAGCATGCAACATGGGAAGTAACAGATCAGCTCCAAACTAGAGAGAGATGTACAGTGCTATACAGCAGCGGGCAGGGCAGACACCTACTTTGCTGTATCTCATACCTTCAGTTACGTTTAGGTCTTCCTTCACAGATGCTCGGTAGAACCTTAATTTTAGTTTTTTTGCCAGTGCTTCTGCCTCTTCACTGCACAACAGAAGAAGACTTTTTAAATACTGGTTTGTATTATTTGTCAGCGTTTATTCTCATAAGCAAAATGCTTCGTGGTAAGTTAAACATGGCAAGGCGGATTAAGAAACTCAGTCAAAAAATACCTGATCCTTAATTTCTTTACAGTATCTCCACTATAACAAGGTACTTTACATGCAGTTTCTTTATGACCAAAAGTAATTGCTTTTCAATATTTATTGACTTGATTAACTAAGATTTCCCAAGGGTTCGAAAACAGGTGTCAGTGAAACCAAAAGGAAGGAAGATGTAATTAACAGCACTAGAATCAGAACAATTACCACTGCAAAGTCAAAACAACAACAAAAAAGTAATCCTTAAGTATATTTGCATAGCCTATTGCTTTATTAAATCAGATTAGTGCAGCGATGAAATCAAGAATTACTTTTTTCTGTGAAGTGAAAGAGAATTTGTACTAAATTTTAAGGAAAAGCTGACAAAACTCATGGAAGTTTCACCAAGGCAAATCATGTCATCAGAAGGATGAAGTTACTGAGGCAGATGGAGTATTCTGAGAGCAAAACCTAAGTGACATACCATGAATAAAGAAGGAGTTCAAATGCAATTTTGCTTTTTCTTTGAAAGATTCTCAGTATTCTTTGTAGAGGCAGTAGAAGCTGATTTATGCCATCAATGATCGCAAACAAAACAAATAAAGCCAGTGCAGGAAACAACAAAAAGAAGAAATAATTTAGATCTCTCAAGAAGATGGTAGAAAGAAGTGGAGAATGATCAACTTCATCATGCAATATTTTCTACATGATATGCTGAGGTAAATAAAAGTTAGCATTTGTTAAGCTGATTTTTTGGTAAGAATGAAATTGGTCATATATACAAAGGCAGAATGAACTGACAGTAAAATCTGCAAAGAAAAATATACTGAAGAAGGATCAGTACTGTGCAGTTTGAGAACATTAACAGATACGTATTTCTATGGAGGTATAACGTTTTGCTAAAAATGAGCAATAAAAACAAATTAAAGAAAAGCGAAGCAAAGAATACTAAGATACTTTTTCAAACAACCTGTTTAATACTTCTTCGTCATTTTAGCAAGCATTCACTAGCCAAATTAGACAAGGTAACTTCACTGGCGCACAGCACAGTTTAACACTAACTGTAAATTTTAACAGGAGAGAAAATTTAGTTTTAGAATTTCTGATCAAAAAAAAAAAAAAAAAAAAAGAGAGAATGATATCATGGCACAACCAAACTCTTCATGCGATTCCTCTAGCTTTTTGGTTGACACTTCAGAAGGAGGCGGGAAGCAAACAGAAAGCTCCTAGCTTGGCAAGCACATCTGGCCAAGTAACTACACTCACGCAGCAATACCTGTCACTTGTGGTTCTAGGGCACATTTTGATACAGGGCATAGGTTTGACAACCTAGCTATCGCAAGTCTTCACCAGAAACTCCGACAGTTTTGGTTTGTTTTTTTGTTTTTGTTTTTGTTTTTTTTAAAAAACGTGTGTATATAGGGGGCATATATTGTTCTTTAAAAACAGTAAGATAAAACTCCTACTTCTTTATACAAGAGTCATCAAGAAGATCGATCTTATTCTGCACAAGAACTGTGGGAATGTCTCCAACTTCAGTCACCACTTTCTCCTTCCAGGTAGGGATTGCTTTGAAGGACTCTCTGTCAGTTGTAGAAAACACAAGAACACAAGCCTGGGCTCCTAAAAATACACAAATCAATTACAAATACAAATAAATACAAATCAACCAACAAACATTAAAAAGTAGTATCGTATATAACGTATTTCAAATATGAGGGATTTTTCAAGTTTCTCCCATAAAAGTGCACTTTTACCATCAGTTTGTGTCAAACCAATGGCCATAAATTGCACAAATGAAAATAGATTGCCATATTATTTTGATCATTATACTCATTCTTCATGATAGCTATGGGTGTGTTACCTTTCAAGTGATTTCCAGCATGGTGCATGTATGCAGGGTAAAGGAATAGGAGGGGGTGTGGAAAGGCTGGAAAAAGAGAAAGGGAGGCTTGCTTATTGCTCGATGTTTTCCAGACAGCTTAATGGAGACCAGAAGGTAAATATTTTTCCATATGCAGTATCTGTAAAGCACACTTCACGTTATTCTTTGTGCTACAGTAACCTGGATTTTGAAACGCAGAACACATTTCAGAGAAAGTTGCGATTATTTCAAGTAAATTGTTTAGTAGCTTTTTGGAGAAAATAAGTATATTTCTAATTCATATTCATTTTATCACAGCACTATGATAAATTATACAAAATGTTTCATACCATGTTTGCTACGGTTTTGTAACAATTTTAGCAAACAATAGTTAAAACCCATAGATACTGAGAAGGTACTTTCACACTTGAAATATTAGTGAGTGACCTTTTGACTGTCCAGTAGCCCTTTGTTATCCTCAAGAAACTACTTTTCTTTGCACATAAACACATGGAGAAACACTTTATTATTTATATGCCTTTAATATACTTGATATTTAGTAACAGTGTAAAAGCAATAGCTAGCTAGTATCTTTGAGACTCCAGCGTTATCTTGTGGCAAATATTCCAATCTAATTACATATAGCATGAAAAATTATTTCAGCAGTATGAATTTTCTTTTATCTATGAGTTTCACCAAGTATCCCCCATTCCTGTATTCTGTTTTTCTTTCTATTTCTTTGACACAAAGCACTCGAGTTCTTTTCTTAGGTTTACTTTTATTTATCTTTTCAAAACCATGTTCAGTCTATCCTCACGGAAGTTTTCCTAGGCGATTAAGACCCTTCTACGGTTTTATACAGAACAATAAGAACTGCCCTCAGAACTACAAATCAACATCTACCAATAAAACAGTAGCAATGTAGTCTTCCATAATTTTCCCTATTACTTTTGTTCTAAAATTTTGTTTGTTTTCCTTAATGTCCACACCATATTCTTATGTATGCAATTCTTCTGATGCAATTCCACTTAGAATCCTGTGAGATAGGTGTAAAATTGTTGTGGCTTAACCTGGCAGGCTTATTCTTTCCAAAGCAGGTTACCTTCCATTTCTCAATGATGAATTTAACCTATCGTCTCGCAGTCTAGCTTAATAAAGCCTCTCAAGGTCTTTGCTCTACTGGAGATGAGAATATTTATTAAAAGACTCTCACCATCTGTAAACATCATCTTGATCAGTTTTAAGACTAAGAAATCCATCGTGAAGTTTCCACTCTAAGGCACTTTCACTTCATCTCTCTCCTTCCACCCATTCCTTCTGAATGCTAAAACATGGAGATAACTTGGTAATAGTAAGTTTAGAGGGAAAAGTCCTAGCATGTGGTAGGCAAAAAGGGGGTGACTTACAACATCAGACCTCCTTATTCAATTCAGATATAATACATGTAGAATGCAGTGGACAAGGACAGTAAAAATAGCTCCGTTTGGCTATATTGCTTTTTAAAGAGAATTACACAATAGGCTCTGATAAGGAATCAAACTGAAGTATTTTTGAGGACCTTCAAGATTCTGACATTTAAAGGTTCTTACCAGGAAGTTAACAAACAACAGTAAACAGAAGCGTCCTTCCTCATCAAGAGATATACCTGTATATCAACAATGACAAATTCTCTCTCTATATTCTATATGTAATTGTGTATTTCCAAATGTCTGCTGAATGTTTTGATCACTGGATGTAAGAAATATCAAAATTTACTAATCCAATAACCCTACAAAATGCTTATTTAAGAAGAGAAGAACAAAAGGAGTATTCTTCTCATGTTCAATTCGAATCAATATCAAATGTGATCTTTCTGAAAGTATGCTTCAGTATAGTGCAGAAGTTAGTATGGCAACAGAGTTCACCAGAAGATGCTGCAGGGAAGAGATCCTACTAGGTAAATTCTTTTCATCTTCTAAAAACATTGCTAAATACTTAATACTTTTATTGAGAACATAAACAAGTTTAAGAAATTATAATGTCCATGTGGGAGCTCTAAGGAGAAAAAAAAAAAGACAAAACCCAGGATTTAGGCATTGAAACACCTTTCTGTATGCAGAGACTGACAGTACTCAGGAGTCAGTAACATTATCTCACTCATCTACTCCAAATGGAGTCATACACCACCTTTGTCATACAACAGATTGTGTACAACAACAGACACCAGCAGCAAAGGCACAGGACAGTGTCAGACAGGAGCATAACAGCTAAAACCAGGATGTTCTCGATGAATATTTTAAATCAAAGTTCTTTTCTAAGAAACTGTTTTGTAAAGCTACTTTAAAGTACTGAAGAAAAGGACATTGGATTTTTTTGTATGCAATTACTGCTTTGATAACCCCTGTATCTATATTTTAAAAAGGTTCCAACTGGCTGCAGAATCACTGATATGATATTCATACCTAGACTAATCCAGAAAAAACTTGAGAGTAGTGCTAGCATCTCTACTTGATTCAAACAGAGCATGAGCTGGTCAGCTGAGTAGGTCTCAAAAGATCCTCAGCAGACTATCCCACCCTTGCAGGCTCTGTAACCCTATTTTCTCCTTTCATAATGGTACAAAGCCTATGTAATAGAAAATATGTAAAGAAATTCCTTGCCATGAGTGGACTCACAAGGGTGTTATACTTGGCACCTATTTGTTTCACTCTTCTACTCTTCGCCTCAGTTTTTTCAGGCTATGACAGAAAACACACATTCACTATAAAATTGATGGTGGCTCCTTCAACCTTAAACTGAGATAAAATGCAAGGTCATCATCCAGAAGTTTTTGTTTACTGTTGATGTTCTAACTCCTGTGGATCCTGGCTGCCTTCAACAGACTTAGTAGGGTTTAAGGTCTCACTAACAGTATCCAAAAGAGGGCTACCTTGTTCCAAATTGGACCAGAACAGTCTTGCAGCCCTCCCATTTATTATAGTTACTACAACCAAAAGTGGTTGACAAGTGCAAGCTAGAGCAACGCTATGAAGAATTGAGAAATATAAAGTCTAATTATTATGCAACAAGATGAGGAGCCTGAGAATTTGGCTAATCAGCAACTGAATAACAGACTAATGGGTAAGATGTTGGTTTTCCATCAAAAACCTAACTCAAGAGATCAGCGGTAGCGGATGGAAGAGGTTGCACGGCACGACTAAGTGATCAAATACTGCTTTGAGAAACATCCGTAACATATACAGAACACATCGTGCTGCTAATGACAGCCACTTGTGTATGTGCTTAGCATATAAATGAAGTTACCTAGCCAATTAGAACATGTGTGACTTCCATCTGATAGAAACTGGTAAGATGCATTCCAAAGTAAGGTTGACCTCTTGCTTCTATAATATTGTGCTTGCAGACCTGATGCTAAACCAAAATGACATTCCAGGCTCTTATAATTCCCTTGTCCTTCATGAGTCAGTCTAGTGCAGAACAGACACTGTATCTAATAGCTTGAACTGTTAATATATCCATCATGCTGTCTACAATGTGTATCCACAGGATGACTATGCCCTATTTCACAGCAGCCTCTTCAGTATAAAGATCTTGAAGGTAGAGATCTAACTGCACTATGCTGGGCACGAGTCATAAGCAAGATTTCAGGATACTCAAGATATGTGCTAAGTGAGGCCAGTAAGTGTACTTTGAAGTTCTTCTGAACACTCCATATTTTAGCATATCAGCGCCAGTAATTAGGAGAAAAAGATTTTGGCTTGGAACAACTGAGGAGAGCAAAGCACACAAGAGAACTGAAGGCCAGGAGAGTAAAAAGGAAGCTCCAACAGAATCAAGTACTACCTTCTAAAATTCATATGTTCAACTTGTCAGCTGTAAAACAACAGAATGATCTATTTCCACATGAGGATAAAAAGAAATAGGAAAAGAAATATCTTTCTCTGAAGGAATGGTAATCATTAATTACAAGCGACAACCAGAAATATTTAAAAAAAACCCCAACCCTATTAGTTGCCAAAAACAATCACAAAATATAAGAAGGTCAGAGGACTATACCTCCCTGAAGTAGCACAGCATAATTATTATTTTATCTCTAAATTAGGTAATTTTTCTAAGATTTTATACCATAGCGATATATTTTTCCCAGCTATCAGGAAAATAGTTTGACAAGAACTGAGTGATGGAATCTTTGCCAAGTCATTCATATCTCTCAAGTTAAAAAACAAAAAGGAAAGATTTTCCTTTGTTTTGACCATTGTTAAATTATATGCAAAGAAAGCCCGAGTATGCAATTTGTAAATGGCTAAATAGATAACCTACCTTTATATGACTGATAATATAATTTCTATTTTATGAAGTAAATACGCTTTCCTTATTACTCCGTTGTGTTAACGTGTTCAAGGCAGCCTGTACTAGCAAGAGAACTGTTGTGCCTAGTAAACTATCCTTGCAGGATAACTGGCGGATTTTTTTCCCCTTGGATTAATTTCTAAGAGCTTCAGCCATAGTTTTTGGAACATTTACAAATATATGTCTTACAAAAGTAAGAAAACACTTTTAGAGGGAAAAATACAATTTTGCATTTGATTGTCTGAATGGCTACATTCTGTGCAGTTTATGTGCAGATATTTGTCTCACTTTGTTCTATGCTTTTTCAAGGGCACTACTGAGCATCCTGCATAAAGCAACAATTAACGCAAGGATCTTACATGAAGGGGAAAAACATTTAAGAGCTGAAAAAGGTGAACTAATAATGCTTTGCACACACACAAAATAATTAAAATTCTTAACACAGAGAAGAAAATATCTTGGAGATGTGCAGACCAAAAAAAAAAAACAAATCACCAACTGCTAAATAGCAAACATGGTATTTTCACCTCTATAGTAGGCCTTAGTTATTGCATCAAATTCTTCTTGACCCGCAGTGTCCCATAACATTAGCCTGACATCTTCATCATTAACTCTGAAATAAAAGACAGTTTTGTAATCAATACAACAAACGAGCAATTAAAAACAACTGACATGGAAATATTTCTATGTCTACAATACGAGTAATTCAGTTCAAATTTAACTTCATTTAAATATAACATAACTTAATATTGATAATGGTTCACCTCTGTAATATGCTATAGCAGTAGTCCCTCAATTACATTCCATGCTCTCTCCTCACAATCCATATTACATTTTCCCCTTCCTTTCCTCTTCTTCCTCTGCATTTCCCTCTATGAGGAACAATAATATAGACTTCAAAACAAAACTTAGGTGCCTGAATAATGGTACTTTTATCTTTTTAATCAGCTTACAAAATTTATAGAATTTTCTTACTTTATAGCATTTTCCATTTTATCAAACATAATTGCGTATTATCTGCTTATATTACATAAAGAGACTAAATCTATAGCATATTTCATAATTTTTCCCAGTAATTTTAATCTATATTGGCTAATAAATTTGTGTAATTGTTTCATCATAAGTACTTCCACTTCCTCCACGAGAAATTTAAAAAAAATTAAAAAAAAAAATCGACAGATGGTAGAATACAAATGAAACTTGTCAAAAAGCTTAGTACGACAGAGGTTCCAAATTTTATTTTGCTAAATCTTGCATGGAAAATAGAGTGATACAATTTTAGCCCACTGTGCAAGAGAGAAAACAACTCCCTCTACTGTGCTTTGCAGACAGCAGGCCTTCTTTCAAGCCTTTGTAAATCTTAGGATTACAACAGAACAAAGAAATAGAAGGAAAGGTAAAAATCAATAGTATGGCATCCATTTAATACATACTGGATTTGTCTTTCCAGGAAATCTACACCAATAGTTTTCTTGTAGTCTTTTGTAAAAATCCCCTTGCAATATCGCTGAATCATACTGGACTTTCCAACAGCTCCATTTCCTACCACCACCACCTTGATGGCCACCTCCATATCTTCTTCCAACATCTTTGTAGCCCAAGTGACTCTCTAGCTTATTCAGGAAACTATTGATTCTGTAGACAAAGTAAATAGCTACGTTCATAAAAATGTTGTGAACAGAAAGCAGGAGGAAATATGATCACACGTTAGGATTCACAAAGATTGTACAATTTATCTTCAGCTCTGCCACAGACTGCTTAAGTGACCTCGGGCAAGTTTTTTAGCCAGTCTGTACTTGGATTTGCCACTTACTAACTGGAAATTAATATAACTGTTCATAAAAAGATATCCTTCCACTGTAAAATGTATTGTCATGTCGATTATGTTCCTGATGCTCCACTGCTAACACATACAAGACGCTCAACTGATCAACCTAGCACGTAGCATGAGTCTGAAGCACGGCAACTTCTAACTTCAGCCACTGTCCTCATAAGAGGACCCAGTTCAGATAGCGCCACCTAACACCAACACTGATGCTTTGAAGACATAAACCTTTCCGTGATTATATCCCTTACGTCAGGTCTTATGAACTTGTTTAAATTTGTCTTTCTGAGGGAGTCGATAAAAATCATAAATTTGTGCGCTCTTATTCATTTAATTTTTGGCATGTGAATTAAAACACTAAACGTACAAATATTATTGGGTAATTCTGAAGATTAAAAAAAGACCTTTGGAAAATGCATTAAAACAAGAAATTGAATATTCCAACTGTCTTAAAACATGTTTTAAATGTTTAAACTTTTAGATAATTTACCTTATCAATACACAAGTTATTTACATTTAAAAAGCCTATATTATATTAGGTGTGACCATAATCTCACACCACACGGCCACTGCAGGGGAGCCACCTAATTTCTCTCTGATTTAATTTTGCCCGTGTACACCATACATTAACTAGAGAGAAAGCCAAGTTGCTGAAGTACACGGACAAAGTTCACAGCACAAGCGGTTCTAGCAGACATGGAGATTTTTATATAAGCTAAAATTCCAATGTGCAAAACCGAAAAATAATCTATTGGGCTTACTGTAAAGATATTTCATTCAAGTTTTGGTGGGGTTTTTTAATGAGGAAGAAACAGAGGCGCAGACAAAAGCTAAGTTTCCCCCGCGTTTTGCTGTGCCGGGATTTCATCGCAGTAACGCTCCGCATTTGCAGGGCAGCAAATTTCCTCCCAAGAGGTAAGCAACCCTCCTTTCAAAAGAGGAGAAAATACACCTATTTTTAAAGACTTTGCCCGTCACCACACACACGCAGCCCGTGCTGGAAGAGCCGGGCTACCCGATACCCTCGCTCCGCCTCACCCAGGCAGGTAATGTTTCTGGATTGCCTTTGGTTGCATTAAACATTAGTACACATACATTTGTATCGGCTATTCGGCAAGCACCGCTAGAACTGCCGCTAGGTCGGCCCCCAGGAATCCGGATGGCCATCTTAAGCGAGGACCTACGCTCGGCGGAGACAGCCGTTGGTTGGTCTCCGCGCAAGGGGCTGCCCGCGGCCACCTCCCGCCCTGCCCGGGAGGCGCCGCCGCCGCAGCCCCGCTGAGGGCGGAGGCTCGGCCGGCCGGCCCCCCCGGCCCCNTCCCGTGGGGTTTGGCTTCGGGGCCGTTGGCCGCCCGAGTCGGGGGAGAAGCGAGGGAGAGGCGGTGGATGGGATCTGCCTGCCTGCCTGCCTGCCTGCCTGCAAGAGGTTTTCGTCTGGGTGCCTGAGGAAAGATCCGGGCAAGGCTTCCCACCCGGCGGCCTTTCTTCCTCACCTCATCTTCCATGGAACACAAAACTGCGTGTGGCCATCCGTGGGCTTTCCTCAGGCTGTCACTGAAGGCAGCTGCCTTCCTGTGGGTAGTACCCATTTTTTTTGACCAAGGTGTGACCGTGCCAGGTCTCAGCCCATCACCGTGGCACATGATCTGCCAGCTCCCACACTTTATATAAAACAGAATATGATAGGTTTTAGCATAATTGTAGACGTGATAGTCTTAAGATCTGAAGATGTTCCGTTGTTTTGTTGGGTTTTTTTTAAGCTAGACTGATGAAAGATGTCCCCTGCCTTAAAATCCCTTTCTCTTTTCATATTGCAAAGCACATCTCGTCGGCTGGGGTGGCTGCTCTCAAGGTCCCCCCAGCACTCCTGCTGCTCAAGTATGGCCGAGTAGCACTCGGGTATTACCAAGTTCGGGTTGCTGAAAACTGCCTTGCACAACTGAGGTCTCTTTATCCCTGTCCCGTGCTTCCCAAGGCTACGTCTTCGCTCTGGAGTCAATTGGTGTTGCCTGTGCCTAAATAAATACCTTTTGGATTAGCACATTTTGCAGCTACACCTCAAAAAAAACCCTTAAATTTTACGCATGGTTTTTATTCTGAAAGTTATGCTCTCATTTTGTTAATGCTGACCCTGGCTGCTAGTCTCAGAGTCATCTGATACCGGGGTTTGTGTGTGCCAAAAGGCCTTGAATTAGAGAGCCCTCCCATTAACTGTAAGAGAAATTTGTTACCTGCCTAGTACCAAAGTAATTACGTTAGAAATGCTCCTTATTGTACTTCACAAGTTTCATCATGGGAGACATGAGGTGTATGGCTGGGATTCGTCTCACCTAATACCTATATTGTAAACATTTCACCTTCAGATGCTGTCAAGTAGCTCAGGTGAACCGGTCCGTCAGTTCCCTCCGTTGACTGGAAAGGAAGCCTGTGGCCAAGCTGTATGAGATTAGAGGAGACATATCTATCCTAAGTGCCCTAATTTAGGCAGTAAGTTAGTGACTGCTGTAGATAGTTTTAGTTTTTAATTTTCTGTTCTTTAAATTCCATATATTGGGTAATGCTTTTACAAAGTGTAAGGCCGGAACATGTACTATGATCTGTCTGTCATATTGGTGATGTGCAGATATTTCTTTGTGAAACCCCGGCAATTCAGTGAGGCTAAACTGTTCCAGCATGTCTTATCGGTATATTGAGAGCAATTCAGGAAACTTTTCTTATCATGTCCCACAAAGAAAAGATAAGAATGGAGGAACTGATATATTCACAGATTTCAAGGCGTTAGCATATATGTGATTTGATGACTTGCGATGAGATCAGCCAGCAGCGTGACTTGTTTGCAACTAAAAAATTGTATCTCTTTTCAATTTGTCTAAATGAAGATTCCAGTCACTGGATCTTACTACATCTTTTTACAGAGATTGACTGGCACCTATTCTTGGATATCTTTTCCATTTGCAGGTACCAGGGTGCACTAATGAAATCAGCTGTGAAACTTCTCTTCAACAAACTGGATATCCCAAGCCCTGTAAAACACTTATTATAACGCTAACTTTTCAGCATCTAGATCACTTTCTGTGAGACTCCTTTAAACACTTCCCAGTATTTTGATGTTGTAAGCAGATACACCAAACTAGGAAGCAAATTATACCTAGTGTTATAGTGATAGACGTACAGAGGTGAGGCAACTTCCTACCTTCTACTTTCTATTCCCCTTTACAGACCCCTGAAAGGCCATGCTAATCCCTTTTGCCATACCATTTCACCAAGGTCTCCTATTCCGACAGTTTTCTGTACGTTCTCCTGCAATTACTGCTTTCCAAGGCATTTTTTAACATGAACATATAGCCCATATTCTTTTTTTTCCAGATGTATTATGGTGCAGTTAGCTACAATAAAATTACTTTGTTTGACTGCAAGGCAAATCAAATCCATCTATAATAGGAAAGTAATGCCATCCTTTACTAAAGTAATCTGTTTGTTAACAGCAAGCTTTACATGAGTATCATTGTCTGATTAATCAATAAAAATGTTAAATAATATTTCACCAAGAGTCCTTGGGAGTCCCATTAGAGTCACTCTAGTTGCTGATTTCTCCATAATCACAACTATGTGTTGAAATTTCTCAGTGAGCCAATTTAATGCACCTGCTGCATGCCCTGTTTTTTCCACACAATGTATGCATTTCAGCCAATGCAATCCTGAAAAAAACGAAAAAGAGACAGCAACTTCTTGATATAATTTGTTTCTGTGAAAATATGCTGCATGCTGGACTTCTATTCACTACATTTTTGTTAATGTGATGAAAATATTTCCATTTATGTATGTTTATATTTTACTATCTTAAATCCTTTTAAAGTTGGATTAATGTAGTTGCTCATCTAGAATACCTAGAAGCTGAACTGCATGCTAATAAGTCATTAAGAGTAAGATCATACAGCTGAAGTAGAACATACAGAGTCAGAGACACCAGTGAATGGTCATGTGTTCCTTTGAATGGATGACTGAGATCACCAGTTCCCACAAGCTCCTAAACTTACAGGGGTGACAGCGGACCTTGCCACAGCAAGGCATGCAATGAGCTGCAGTGATTCCCAGTCTCAGGCTTTCTCTCCTCTGTACTCCACTGCTTGACAAAGAGGTCAGGTTAACCCTTGCCAAGAGAGATGCTTCTCCACAAGTCAGCAACTCAGACTCACAGACACAAACCAACTGGACTTTTTGAAAGGTTTGAGTTGGAAGACAAGGTTTGCCTCTCAAATCTGCTGCCACTGATATTCTTCATTATTCTTTTCTCTTTCTCTCTCTCTCTCCCATTACTAATGGGAAATTGCAAATTTGCAATTCTGACCTACCATTTTCTTCCAACCTACTATTTCTGTTGTTATCACTTACCTTTGTAGATTTTATGTATTGTCCTCTTTATGATATCAGAAGAACTAATTTTCCAAACAATGCCTGTAAGGAATCATCTGAGTAGCCTAAAATAAAAATGATCCCAAGCTTTTCATTAGATTCCAAGCTTACACGTCACACTCAATATAGTGTCCTCTTGAAGCAGCTTTATGTTTTCTTTCTTTCATTAAACTGAATGTCTGCTGAAAGTTGGAGAAAAAATATACAGCCCAATCACAGGAATATCTAGGTATGAAAAAAACCATTCACTTGAATGCCACAGTGTAAAGGTGTCAGTAGCCGTGTGGTATTTTTTTTCGTGAAGACTATCTGTATATAAAGCCCCATTTTTTAATCAATATTTGCTTGCATTTTTGACACTACAATTTTTTCTACAAATAATCCAGTTTTGCTTGGCATCTATGTGAAAAACAGACAAAAAGTAGTTCTTAGAAGCCATACCATTTTTCATTGCCATTTATTTTTAGTTTTCATACTTTTAATTTCTATATCATATTCAATTTTAATTTTCGTATATTTCACAAACATATAAAAATATAAATTTTGAGTATATTCTTTTCATATTTTTTTAAACTGATGATCGTATGATACAGTCTGACATTGTCATTTTGTAATTCCAGAGTTGGGGCTATGTCAACAAGGTCAGAGAAAGTAAGATGTGTTGCATTGAAGTATTTTATAGCTATTTTTTTAATTCTGAGCATACTAATGTTTAAGACTGCAGTTATTAATGCATTGTTATGTAAATCTTAAACATGCCCAAAACGAATGTGATCTTTGAGTAGAACCCAATGAGCCTTGAGATGTCAACAGTTCTGAAGACGTTTCTCATGCTGAAGGCAATAGTTTCTATGCTTAGATGTAAATAAAGTAAATAAAACGAGAAGTTGCTGGTAGCAGTGCTTTCAGCTAATTTCAACCAATATATTCAGCGATGCTGTTGAATTATCAGGTACAAACAGTGTGTCATACAATGACAAAGTAGAATTTCTAAATACAGTTATTTCTATTAACTCTATAGAGACTGATTAAAAAATCAAAATAATTGATCTGTGTGCTGTATGTTTTTTGAGTAATAAAAGTGTAAAGAGAAGAGAAATGGAAATATTTGAGGGTAACACCAGAATTGAAACACTAAATGTTAGATGACTCAGTTATATGTATTGAAGAATCATGCGTAATTTTAGTATTTGCTATAGCTTACTTCAAAAGAAAATGCTGAAAGTGTTTAAGTTGTGTATAATCACAGTTACTGATAAATCAACATTAGCTGAGTTGTTTGTAGTGATGGACTTGCTTCTCTTTTCCTTCTCTTGCTACTTTAAATATGTATCCAGTGAATGAAATGTAATGGCTGCTTGAGAAAGGGGGATCTGCCACCAAACAGGAAGGAAATGAAGATATTAACCTTAACTGGGTAATCATTTGAAAGTATTTCCTGGTAGCACAGAAAATCCTTATTTAACAGTTGACAGACAACAAAGGTATGAAGACATAGATAGCAAAGGAGGAAGAAACGGAGTCAAAATTAGCAATAAAAAGCTTGATTTAAATATTTGCTATGGCTTAGCACTATATTCCCCTGAAAAAGCAGGTTCTGAATACTGCCTATCACTCTTTCATGTGATGGATCTCCAAATCAAAATTTCAATGACCAGGGGGCAAAATGAGGTGCACTGGAAATAGAAATTATTTGGGGATAAGAAAACAAACCAAACACTCTTCTGATTAAAATTTGCTGCTGAAGGTAGCTGAAGAGAACTGTCTTAATGATGATCAGAAGGCTTAGGCAGTCAGATTTTTGTATTAGTAATTAATTCCTTTATTTAAATTTGGCAGGATATATAGACCCTTTATTTTAGAGGTTAACGGGGTTAACTGGTTAACGGGAGAGGTCCCGGACGACTGGAGGCTCGCCAATGTGACGCCCATCTACAAGAAGGGCCGGAAGGAGGATCCGGGGAACTACAGGCCGGTCAGCCTGACCTCGGTGCCAGGGAAGATTATGGAAAGGTTCATCTTGAGGGCGCTCACAAGCCACATCTGGGACAGCCAGGGGATCAGGCCCAGCCAGCATGGGTTCATGGAAGGCAGGTCCTGCTTGACCAGCCTGATCTCCTTCTATGAGCAAGTGACCTGCCTCATGGATGAGGGAAAGGCTGTGGACGTGGTGTACCTGGACTTCAGTAAANCTGGTGAGGGGCCTGGAGCACAAGTGTTATGAGGAGCGGCTGAGGGAACTGGGACTGTTTAGCCTGGAGAAGAGGAGGCTGAGGGGAGACCTCATCGTGCTCTACAACTACCTGAAGGGAGGTTGTAGTGAGGTGGGTGTTGGTCTCTTTTCCCAAGTAACAAGCGATAGGACGAGAGGAAATGGCCTCAAGTTGCGCCAAGGGAGGTTTAGGTTGGACATTAGGAAAAAATTCTTTACTGAAAGAGTGGTCAGGCCTTGGAACAGGCTGCCCAGGGAAGTGGTGGAGTCACCATCCCTGGAGATATTTAAAAGAGGTGTAGATGAGGTGCTTAGGGACATGGTTTAGTGGGCATGGGGGTGTTGGGTTGACGGTTGGACTCGATGACCTTAGAGGTCTTTTCCAACCTTAATGATTCTATGATTCTATGATTCCAGTGAACACAGTGCTTGCTATAGTCACATAAACTATCGGCTTATTTTTACTTTATTTTCAGGGAATGTTGTTGATTGGAGCATTACATCTGAATTTCCAGAATTTGGAGTGATAGAAATAAGTTTCAAGTTCACAAAGTTACATTTAGGCACCTGAGTTCATCTAAAACCATGTAACAGAGGCTATATGAGTTTTGGATATAGTGAGGACTTACAGCTTGTCTGGAAATCCGTGGAGCTCAAGAATCTGAGTAACCTAGAAAACCGTTACCTGTATATATACATACATGCGTACATATATATATGAACATTACAGTACATGTGCATATGTTGACTGAAATATCTTGTGAAAATGCATTTTTTATTTCTGTGTATTTTGTGAATAAACATTTTGACAGCATTTCTGGGAAAAATTAAGCAGATAGTATAGAAAGGAGATACAAGGAAGGTGACAATAATCCTGTGAAATTAAAACGATTCCAATTAACTGGTTTCTTAAAACTGTGAAATGTCTAATAGAAAAAAATTGAAATATCAGCAGCAATCACTACTGTGGGGAAATTATCTTGCTATTCAACAGGACAACGTCAAAAGGTCTGAGAAGGTCAGAAGAAAGCAGACACTTCCATTGCTTTAGTCTTGAGAACTTGTTATGAAAATACATACCATTAATTAAAACAAAGTTACCCAGAGACCTAAGCTGTGAAGAGTTTTTCTTGCTACCCACTGTCATTTGTAAGTGCTGTTCAGACTTTCTGCAGAGCTGTATTTTAATCCTCTCATGAAATTAGAGGAAAATGTTCCTATGAAGTGCAAAACCTTCCTAATGATAAACTAATGCCATTCAGGAGCTGGAATCACCAGAATGCAGTAAGTTATAGTTAAGTGAGGTCGTTCCCAGGGGCAATTATGGGTTTTTACAAAGATAATAATTTGCTTCTTTTCTTCATAGATACATTGCCATTGATCAACATTTAGTTTCCCCCACATTTTTCAAGTTCTCTTTTGAGTCACTAAAGGCTTTACAGGAAATAGATGATTTGAGAAATACCTTCTGTGACCTTACCTATTTTGTGGCCCAATCTTGGCAGTCAGTAAGATGTACTTACCAGTGTAATGGCTTTTGAAACTTGCAGTGGCAGGAATTAGAGAAAAAAACACATACACGTGTGGATCCCTGTAGTTAGGCATGTAATGTGTTTGCCTGGTTGCCAGATTTTTATTATTTGAGAAATTTTTCAGGGACTGGAATCATTCATAATCATAGAATCATAGA